>JACXGM010003025.1:18697-37922 GCA_016801145.1 Umbra pygmaea | reverse complement strand
ACAACATGTGTTGTGTTGGACGGTATTCTTATCTGTTATATCTATCTACAAGAGCATGACTTGAACACTGCCGCCGTAAACTGTGTTATGTATTTATGAGGTTTAAACCTATGTGTATTCAGAGAACGATTCCTGTGACATGCTACGTTAACTTGTTGTAAGTAATCGCCCTGAGAAAGTTAAATCTATGTAAATGATGTAATTATCTCATATCGATTAGTACATGTTACGTACTGAGTGTTTGTCCCTAAAATCAGATTTGGTATTTTCCGGCCATCACTGTCGCCCTTGATTAATTAGAAGCCACAATCGGCTTAGGTTTATTGTTTTCTAGTGTTCTTAATAAATCTCAAAACACACCTCCCTGCTCTGGTCTCCATTCCTCAACCATACCAAACCATCATGATAAATGGACATGGTCAGTAACAATATTACAACAGATAGTCTGTGGAATTTAAACAATGCTCAATTGGTACTAAGGGGCCCAAAGTTTACCAGGAAAATATCCCCCACACAATTCCAACACGACCACCAGCCTGACCCGTTAATAGAAGGCATGATGGATCCATGCTTTCATGTTGTTTACCCCAAATTCTGATCCTACCATCTGAATGTTGCAGCAGAAATACAGATTTATCAGTCCAGGCAACGTTTTTCCAATCTTCTATTGTCCATTTTTGGTGTGCCTGTGCAAATTGTAGCCTCAGTTTCCTGTTCTTAGCTGACTGGAGTGGCACCCGGTGTGGTCTTCTGCTGTTGTAGCAAGTTTCAATGTGTAGTGCATTCAGAGATGCTCTTTTGAATACCTTGGTTGTAGCGAGCATGCCACGTTCAAAGTCACTTAAATCACCTTTCTTCTCCATTCTTAAGCTTGGTTTGAACTTCAGCAGATCGTCTTGACCATGTCTACATTCTTAAATGCATTGACTTGCTGCCACGTGATTGGCTGATTAGATATTTGCATTAATGAGCAGTTGAACAGGTTTTCCTACTCAAGCGGTCGGTGAGTGTACAATGGACTATTTAACCTTCACAGTATTAAGCAAGTGGTCATAATGCTATGGCTGATCATGTATGTTTTATTGAACACATGATGACCAATTTTTTAAAATACATTTTAGTACTTCATCCATAATATGCATTGCTTGCTAGATATTGTGAAATGTCAATTTTGGTATGCAAATATTGTTAGATTTTGTTTCACTTAAGTTTTGAATCCCTGGATCCAATATGCTAGTTCCTAAAATGACCAGTCCTAAAACACAATTTTTGTATTTTTTGTAGTCTACAACCAAGTTACATTGTACATGTTTAAATATTCATGATCTCAGATTGTGTGACTTGATTGCTACTTCTGTGGGGTGATAGTAACGATGGGTGTCTGTTGCTAGTGTATTCAGAAGGCTTCTGGCCAGTGTTGGGTGATGAGAATGTGGAAGAACATCCCCATCATAAAGGTTCAATAAAGAACCAATTAAAAATATATATTTATTGTTCCAGAAAAGGTTGATCTAATTTATTTGGCTTTCAATGTATACTATTGGTTCCACAGAAAATTTTTACTGTTCTAAAAAGAAACCTTTAGGTTCCAAAAAATATATTTTTTCCAAGTAAAACAATGTTGAGTTGTATGTAATACAGAGGACCTACCTAAAACTAAAATGAGTTCACCTCAAAGCAAAAAGTGTTTTCCTAGATCTGAAACAAGGTTTTTAAATTGCTTTGAGACAGCCTAAGCACTCTTTCCGCTTCTATTTTTTGTGAATAGTTGCTCTCAATTTGTACTTTCCAGTCCATCGCACATTCATCCTCATTCCCCTCACATTATAATGTGTGAGGGTACTACAATGTAATTAAAGCCAAATAAATACAGTATTTTCCATTAATTGTAAGTGATGGAAGTGTGCAGTGGATGGAAAACTCATTAAAGTTGGGGAATTAATAATGAATTAGGGTGAGCAGGGGTAGTGGTAGCTTGGTTTACCTCTCTGCTGGGCCAGACCCTGTATTGGCTTCACTGGGGGTGGGGAGATGGGTAGTAGCTAGGGGGCAGCTGGTGACAAAGCCGGGAAGGGAGATGAGTAGGCAGAGGGCCAGATCTACTCAGCACCCCATGGTGAAAATGAGGAGAGGGCATTGCTGATAGGCCAAGTCAGCCCCACAGACTCATCAGGCAAAAACGGAAAAAGGCTCGGCTAGCCAGGTGGACATTGAGCCGAAACTAAGGGTCTACAAGAGTACTGTGACCACTGGCAGCATTATCAGGAAACAAGCTAGCGTCTATGGCGTTATGGCGTTAATTTGAGAGTGATAATAACTTATACAATTGCGATTATCATTGTGAATGGGGTCAAATAAGAATAGGGGTAAAATATGTTTTAAATTAATCTTTACAATGAAAAATGTGTTATACCTTTGAAATGTTTGATAATTAAACAATTGTCGTATCAGAGCTACCATACACTCAATTAGTGATGACATGGAAGCCCTTGAGATTTTCTTTCAAAATATGCCCTCTAAAGTAGTCAAACCAATTGAGATGCTGTGGCATGAATTGAAGAGCAATTGGCACCACATATCCCAAAAATATTACTCAACGGAAACAGTTTTCTAACGAGAAATGGTCTAAAATTCCTCCAATGTGCAGGTCTGTTCCACAAATACATAAAATGTTTGTTTGAGGTAATTAAATCTAATTATTCACATACTTTTTCAACCCTGCACTGCAAATGTTTATGCAGTGTGTTAAATAAAGACAAATCTTGTGTAATTTTATCAGTTGTTTCACTTTAATTATTTTTTCATATGCTACATGCATTGTAAGTTCATCCACTGGCTCTAATGCGCACAACGCATATGAGCCGGGAACACTTTCCTCTTGATGTTGGCCTTGAGGCAAGGACTTAACGAAGTAGCCTTGTCATTGTATAAATGTACAGAAAAACATCACTGCAGGGCATGTCTAATGCAACAATGATGCACAGGACATTAAGTGGGTGTGTAGTGTATTGGCATATCCAATTCTGGACGATAGCACAGACCACCCTTAAAGCAACAATCCACCAGACCCTCCGCAAATTGGGCGGAGGTGTCTGGGATTGAGATTACACGCATTGCTATATCGGGCCTGCCTTTAAAACCTAAGCTAAACTCTTTCTGATATTTCACAATGTTGTTCCATGTGTAAACATTGCCTTTGGCCAATTTTAATTAGTCCAATAATCAGTGATGATAATTTTTTTATACAGAATCTTTATTTCAAATATTTAACTTGATGCTGGCAGTCTATATAATACAGATGTCACCCATTTAAGATTGCATTTACTTCTGATCAAATAAAACAAAGTAGAAAATTATTTATCCGATAAACAACACAAGTAATCACTTCGACATTACATTAATAAAAGTTGAGGAACTTTTTTCTTGAATCCAAGTGAAAACATTTTGATTCTGAGTAAAACCTGAAACATGAAAATGAATACCTGGGGTATTCAATTAAAATTCAATGACGTTCAGTCACACAGGTTTTCTACCCTGCAAAGGTCCAAACATTTTACATTTACATTTTAGTCATTTAGAAGATTCTGTTTTCCACAGCAACTTACAGTAAGTGCATATATATAGTACATTTAAGAGAGCTAAAACAACCACTCCTCAACAGTAATTATATACATTCAATATACACAGGTGTGCAAACTCATCAGGGGGGAATAATGTGACAATGTTGCCAATGCCCCTAGGGTTGGGGTGTCAAACCGGTTCCACAGAGAATCTAGTGCAGGGGTATTCAACTCTAACACTACAGGACTGCTGGTTTTCTCGTCTACCTCAACATTAATTGGACTCACCAGAGGCCTATACTACGAAGCAAGTTCAACATGCCCTGGATTTCTTTTCATTACCTGGCTTCACTAAACATAACAATTGCGATCAAGATAAGCGATGTCACAACGGGGGTTATCAATTCGATAAATTAACCTAGGATTTCCCAATCTAATGCAAGCGTATTCACATAAAAGGGGCGGTGTGTGCACCATTGGACCAATCGCAGACACGGACAAGTATATGAGAGCCGCATTTTTCGCTCAACTGTAGTAAATTTTAGAAAAATATGAAGAGCATAAAAATATAATCCAGACATAAATCAGGAAGGAAAGCTGGGAAAAAATTACCACCTGTGTATTTATAATTGACTATAATTACAATTGTACAGCAGCATAGAGCATGTCATCATCATAGAGCCCTGTATTGCACTGCTGGTTTGCTTCTAAAGCTAAGCAGGGTTGGGCCTGGTTAGTCCCTGGATGGGAGACCAGTGCTGCTGGAAGTGGTGTTGGAGGGCCAGTAGGGGGCACTCTCCCTCTGGTCTAAAGATCATTCCCAATGCCCCAGGGTAGTAATGGGGACATCTGCCCTGCGTAGGGTGCCGTCTTAAGATGTTAAACGGGTGTTAATACTGATCATGTATAAAAATTGTATTTATCTCATTCTTTCATTTGCAACCCTAACAGTGTTAAACGGTCATGGGAGGAAAACAAAATTGACAGGGTGTTTAAATTAATCAATGTCAAAATACTTGTTTGTTCAAAAAGTTCTGTAGGAGTAAATAGTAAATGTAGGCTATGTACTGTTTCTACAGTGAAAGGCGATACATTGATGTTGGTCCGTATCAAACAGACCATACATTAAAATACCTGTCACAAACAAACGCAACACTATGCATAAAGTCTGTGGAACTGTAAGCGCACAACTTTGATGTTTCACACTGAAAACAAGCTGACAAAGACACGTCACTCCCTCCGCTGAGAATCTATATATTTCATAAAGATTCTCATCAGAGAAAGCCAATGGCGCACAGCCCAGAATGGTGACCCATTTTTCAATCGAGAATTGATTGGTTAGTAGGCGGGGCTTTTGTTCGGGTTAATCGGTTATCTCGACTATAACCTGCTCAGGTTAGCAGGTTAGGTTCACAGCATAAGTTACCATGGCAATGTAACCCGGTAACAGGTGACCCAATGTCGTGATAATGAAAATCCAGGGTTAAACCTGATGTTACCTTGCTAACCCCAAATCTTGCTTCGTAGAGTTATTTAGCTTTCCCAGATTAGAGGGTTGCAATGAAAAAGTGGAGGGGAACTGGCTTTGAGGTCCAGAGTGGGGTATGAGGGGTCAAGTGTATGCTGGTTTTTGGTCTTTCCTTTGAATTAGAGCCCAATTGAGACCTAGACTGCCAGGTGAGAGGAGATCCTAACAAATTTGTGAACTAATCAAAGTCAGGTACAAGGTAAAAGTGAAACAGTCACTAGGCCCTATGTGGAACCAATTTGACAAAACTATCTACACACAGAAGACGCTTTATAAATATAGAAACTAAAGTTCCTAAATGTCAAATGTATACTTTAATGTACAGACAACAGTGAACAACTAAAATAAAAAATTAAAATAAATAACTGTCACGTTTCGTAGCTTCACCTTTTTTTTTTACAGACTGTCAGCTGTTTTCAATGAACTAATCAAACTAAATCAATTGATATAGCACAACACAACAAATATTCAACCAAATTCAAATGCAAATGCAACTGATAATGATTTCTCCAGTCTGAAAGTAATTCAACTCCTTCGTGGAAAGCATCTATAGTACTTAGTAGAGCACCCTTGAGATGCATAGCCAGACACCAGCCTCTGGCAGCATTTATGAAGAATCTTCTATATATCTATTCCATCAGGTAAGTGTTATTTAAACATACTGCTACTGCGATCCTGCGAGATCACGCACAGGGCACAACATATATAGACTAGCAGCAGAGAGTAGCAGCCATCAGGCAAGTGTTATTTAAATATACTTCTGGTGTACTTACAAAGTTTTCAGAACCTAATTGTACTACTGTAAAAGTTTGGTAACATTCCTGGCATTATTAGTTGGGTTAATTACGAGATACACTCTTGGTTCCATTAGCACCTGCACTAAGCCATTCGTCTGATCGCGCTAACTCGACCTATGTTATAACAAGGGAAAAAAGCTTAGGTGGGGGTTGTTTGGGTTGAGGTCAAGGTGCAAATGACCCTAGGGATATATTACTCTGAACCATCACTTTAAGGGGGACTATGAAGCAGTAGCCTACTAACAATAAAAAAAACTCAGTAGCACCTATTAGAATTAAAGATGTATTTGTGAAATGACGAACACATTCATTTAAGGTACATGTTATTGAATTCTTACTAATTGTAAAGAAAACCATGTTTTATGCTAGTGAGATTTACCTTATATTGGGCAAAATTGTCTCTTTATAATGTATGTGATTTTGAAGTGAGAGACTGCAGACATCCCTGCTTTGTTGGGTTGAGTCGGAGAATCGAATTTGGCTACAGCTGGTACATTTCTCATTGATTTGTTGTAATTGAACAAGGGCTTTTATAAAGTTTGCAAAATAACTAAAATACTCTGAAATTGTTTGAGTTATTTCAGGAGTGCATCAACTTAGCTGAGCACTCTTCAAGACACCTAGCTAAGTTGACTGCATACCTTGAGTGTGTGCATCGTTGTCCTTCCATATCCTCTCATTCCTGATTTCACTTATCCCTCCCTCTCCTGATTACAAGGCTCACTATTGGTCCCCATGCACTGTAAACATTTGCTTTGATTGGCTTACGTTGCGAAATGATTTAAATGACGCACGTGTCTGAACTACACACAAAAGGCCCTTGCTCTCCAATATTTTTATTTAATGAGAAATGTGTTGTGGTCCAGAGAGAACCATTCCACGGTCCGGACTCCGACTGGAGTCTGCTAATTGGTGATGGCTGATATATATTTTTTTATATTGTGGGAATAAGTAGAAAAAGTTTTTGTTTGCCAAGGACCGTCCAGGGTAAGTGTGTAACCTGCCCATCTTGCAGGATGGCGAAAGTGACATGTGAGTGCCCTGTCTCAGCCGATCATCCTGGCATGGTCAGAAACCTATATGGACCGGGTGTCTCCTTCAGAGAGATCTTCAATATACTTGACTGGTCATCCTCCTCTATCTGCTTGGCTTCAATTATGTAAATGTTGACACAAAAGTTACCTGTTCGTGATTCGCTGAAACTCAGCTGAATGTTTGGCAAAGATCAAGAGCTTTGTCACATTGACATTGTATGTTACCTTAACACATTGATAAATCAAGGAGTCATTGTCAAGCATTGGTTTCACTGGGCTAGTATGTCAGCAGCAGTTTTTCATCTCAAAACAACTCTCACCAACTGTGATGAACAGAATAGAGATCCGAGACACATAAATATCTCAATACACAAACTCAGATTTTGAGAGAAATTATAATACAGTACTAGACTGATTCGAAACCCAGGGTTGACAAAACATCCCAAATATAACTGAGATCAGGCTAGTTACAGTATACCCTAAAAGCGTTTTGTAAGGAAATGAATGGTTCACATGCTACAAGTCATGAATGTCACGTTATGCCGACTTGCCAAATACATTTTTATTAATTCATATTGGATAGGAGTTTGTACCCAAGGATATCCAACTGACATTCAGAATGACTGGTAGTATTGGGAATAAACCCAAATTATCTCAAGTATCTAAATGTAAGCAAACATGTTAGCAATTGCAATCAAAACACCAGATTTTATTATTTTAATTAAATGTATGCTATTTAACATTTGCTAGCATAACGTCAACCAATGAAAAACAAATCCTAAAACCTAATTGTTAAAAACACCCTACATTAGAGCATGCTGGGACATACTGTATGGGACATACCGTTCTTGCCTTAAAAAAAACAAATTCCAGAAGTTTTTTCAGATGAAAACTATTCTCAGCAGAAGTCTATCCATTCCATTGAATCCTTTTATTCTGAAAGTGAACAACAAACCCATCTCTATTTTCTTTCCCACTCGTGTCATCATTGCATGTTATCAACAATGTCTTCCTTCCTCTTTCTCATGTTGTTCACAGCGAGGTCTGTTGTTGAGGCCCCTTTAGATGGAGTTTAGCTCCTCATTAGGCATTCAAACTGACAAAAGAGATTTTCCATTGGGGCCCACTTATTGGGAATGCTAATCAGTCTTTTCATTGCAAGCCTTTTAAACAGACAGAACCTCATCTACTTTGATGATTCTGCTCTACTGAATTACCATCAGTCACCAACACATCTATAAATAAACAAAGTGTAGAAATAGTCTTGGTGAAAAGAGGTAATAGTGAAGCTGAGTTCTCTCTACCTGTGGAGTGCACCATTTTAAATGTCAGACGGGGGAGGCTTAGCTTGAGCTCGGGTTGGTGTGGTGCTATGACTACCAGCTGTGGTTTGACTGAGCACCCTGGTCAGGGACAAGGCATTTGAACAGTGGAGTATGACTCACTTGCCTGGAGTGTCTGTGATTGAAAAGGCCTAACAAGCCTAACAAGAGGAGCAGGTTCGACTGAACACTTCAAATAAATAAAAAATGTGCAGTATTCGAACCGACAGAAAACACAAAAGGCAAATTAATAAGAATACCACATTGATATTTTAATGGAATTGATCCTTGGTGATAATTGTATAAGTTTTATTTCTAATATGAAAGTATGCAAGGAGGTGGAATGCATATGCTTCACACAACCAAACTGTAGGAAAACCCTCATTACATGAATGTACTGACTGTGTATGTTCCATTAGCTAGTAGGTTGGACTGGAATGAACCTTCTGAAGTAACAGTTATAGGGTGGACATTACAATCCGTCTGTCTAAACGGACCAGAGGAACTGCATGGCACTGACGACCTAGTTGCTAAAAATACATCTGGCATATAATTACCGAGCTAACTAGATTGCGGAGCGTGATTGGAGAAGAGTGGACATGGAGTCTGAAAATGAGGACACGAGAGAGCGGACAGGAGATGCATAATGGCCCATCACTATATTAATTAATGTGCTGTAACTTACACATAGACTACATTAATCACTCCTTTAGTTTACACACAGGCTGCTGGCTGACAAAGCTTATCCCAGACCAGCACACTTATACTGTTGATCATGCAGGTAATTTAAGTGTAAGTGTGAATGAGTCATTGCAAATGTAACAACATGAAATGGGTAATAGTACGGTACGCCTAGGCATAATATTTTAATGAGGTTGATTTCCTTCGTGCCAGAGGCAACACTGTTCTTTTCCATTATAATGATTATCATAATTGTCACTGCCAATTTGATACATATTAAGTTATTCAGAGTGACTTAGTGCAAGATAGCAAGGTGCGAAAACCACATATCACAAAGTACATATTCCCTCAATAAAGTTTTTGGTCAATGCTACTGCGAAAAGACCAGAGCAAGTCATTGTGGTGTGGGTGGGTACAAACTCCTTAGTAAAAAGGAATTTAGTAAAATGTAATGTTTTTTTAAAAGGGAAAATTAGGTGATCTAATTGACATTTTGTAATGCTTAGGTTGTTACAACTGTATTGGTATAATTATGTGCTTGTGATTTCCTGGCATAGCATCTCTCTGTAACATACTGGTGGTTCATGTTAACACCACTCATTAAATAATATAAAGGTGTATTACTCAATCCAAAAAGAAATAAGAGTTTGTGGACAACTTTTCCTTTCACAATATCTTTTGCTAGACAATGACCCCAAGTTGACCCTGCAAATTGAATTATGAAATGTAAACAACTTGTTCAGTTCTGACATTAACAAACCGACTTTCTGGATAGAGGAGAGTCAGAGAAGCGCTAAAGCCTATAGAATCTTGATGCATTTTAACATCCCCTGTGGAAATATAGAAACAAACACAACGTGCTGTCGTCTGGTTTCTAAAAAAAGACAGAGAGAAGGAAACATGCTGTCTGTCAAACAGTCCATTAAAACAGAGAAGCATCTGTCACATAGGATTGCACTTGATTACATTCTCCAAAAACCTACTGCCATTTCTCCCTGTAAGAGAAACCCTTGGACTATTTTCACTCATGTTGAACCATTTTCTTTGTTTAAGATATAACACAGAAAACAGAAACGGTGCTACAGTATATCTAATCATAAAGGGTTTATTTGATCTGTAAACTTTTTTCTTCAGAGGATTATTGTACAGGACAAATGGTTCTATGTAGTGTGTTGTAGCATCACATTTTGAATACATACTAAATCCTCTTTTTAGGTTAGAAGGTTGAACCCTGTTACTGTGTGTGCTGTATAGCGTCATCCTGTGAAAAAAAATCTTCCATTCAAATGGGCTGATCTAAGACCAGATTTACCCGATATAATCTCCATTCAGTATGGGCTATCATGCTAAACTGATCCAGCATCAACATTTCTCTTCACCTAAAGGTGAAGTTTAAGGGTAAAGTTGAAACAAAGCTCAAACACCTGAAATGTAAGGTTCTGAGGACATTTAGTTTGTTGTAGTTTGGAAGTCATAATTCCTCTCACTAAATTGTGTTGATACTGTGTGTATGAATAACCTAAGCACCCATATCTACAGATCAAGTCCCGTTATCCCGCAGATCACACAATGTTCTTTCTAATGAAAAGGACTGGAATACGGTACTCAAAAGTAACAACAGCAAAGACTGTAAACTTTTCCTAGAAATGTTTCATTGGGGTGGCCAGATGGGGCCACTGAAACTCTTTGCGTGGCACACCAAAATCAAAAGCCACAACAGAATTTCTGGAACTCTATTTTGCTGTTGTCATATATGTGGCGGTCTACAAGGACCCATCAGATGTCGCGCCCACTCATTGTTGGCCATAAGCCAAAAAAGATTGAAAATGTGATTTCCGTCAAAATTAAGATTTTTTTATGTTGTGTATAGTTTAAACCCTAAAGTTCATTGTAATGTACAAAAAAATCTTAGATCACTTATGGAAAACAATTACATTAAATGTTTCTTGGGCATGTTAGCTAGCAAGATTTTCAAGCCATGATAAATCAAAAGCTTTTTTTTTGACTGCTCTTTTGAATATTGCAGCAGTCAGGCCTTGTTAAAATTAAAATAACTTGCTATTAATGTAGCCTAGTTAAACTGACATTTACATTCACAATGTGATTATGAACAAAAATATTTATTTTCCATATGCGCCACAGCAATGTACAGTCCAATTTTTAAAAGATGTAGCTGGCAAGAAGTCCAAGAAGATAAAAACATATAAACATCATTACAGTAATGTCAGATATGATTAGATTTTAAGCAGCAATATATATCCTGTAACTTGCATGTGTCATTGATGGATGCGAGAGGCTCTGACCCTGACAGCAATAAGCCCCCTCCTCACATCTTCACATGCTTTGCCCTCCTGGTTGAACTTGGACTTGATATTCAGTCAAACAACAATAACCACCTTACTAGATAGAAAAGTAGCAGGCTTTTGACAGTTTAGTTGTCATTAATATGGTCACTGTTGCCAACAGCTGGTTTACCTAAATTAATTGATTACTACATGAGTGGTCTATTATGGGTCAATTGACATTGATAGCTAACTCCACATTGGATAGATATGGAGACCATTGCTGATGTAGGGGATAAAACATGTAAGCTAGCACACAACTGTACCAAACTTGCTGAACTACTAACCTAAATTTAAAGTTATAGGCTATACATTTGTTATTTAAGTGAATTGGATTTTTAGAATTAAGACTAGCCACCTACTGTTATTTGCTCCTTGTTTTTATTTCACCAGCCAGCTACTGGAATGTGTGTGCGTTTGTTAATGCCTGGTTAAACAGAAACAGTTGGCTATGTAGTTAAAGGATTAGCTAGATATCATGTATAGATTAAAAATCCATCTGCCAAGCATATTGTATCGGCCAAAATAATAAATTGACTTGTGTCACATATACATTCACTACAGTACATTTCATTAAGATAATAAGGTATTATTTTGAATACAAACATAAAGAAGAGGCCAGAGCAAAAATATTGAAAAAAATTACTTTCATATATTAATCAACAGTTAATCAAATCAAGTTTAGTTTACTTGTAGAGCTGCAACACACAACAACTCATCACCACAGCCTCAGCTTCATACTGTTATTAACACACAGAACAACTCATCACCACAGCCTCAACATCATACCGTAGCCAACACACAGAACAACTCATCACCACAGCCTCAACATCATACTGTAGCCAACACACAGAACAACTCATCACCACAGCCTCAACATCATACTGTAGCCAACACACAGAACAACTCATCACCACAGCCTCAACATCATATTGTAGCCAACACACAGAACAACTCATCACCACAGCCTCAACATCATATTGTAGCCAACACACAGAACAACTCATCACCACAGCCTCAACATCATATTGTAGCCAACACACAGAACAACTCATCACCACAGCCTCAACATCATATTGTAGCCAACACACAGAACAACTCATCACCACAGCATCGTTACATCGTAAACCTTAATTTTTCACAAGACCTTCTTATGGGATTAATCTTACTTCTCATCGGTGGGTTTTTGTTTCAAAGGTTGGCTTAGTCCAGGTAAATTTTGCCTTATAAAAGCTATTTTAATGAACGTTAGCTGCATCAGACCAGTGAGCGATGTTGATTAGCTGATGTCCCATACAGTAAACTGTGCTGCCAAACTAGGAGCATTAGAGATGATCTGTGGCTACTAAACCTTTTGGGGAAAGTTACTTTACCTACAGTGTTAACCTACAATTAAACTTTTTATAAATTTAAAAATGCTTTTTAAAAATGCTTTTTGGTGGGTCTAGGTATACTATCATCAATCCTAATTAGAAAAATATATAAATGTATTATCCTTTACAACAGTTGTCCTTAAACCAGTCCATGGAGGGCCTAGTGTTTGCAGGTTTTCACTTTAACCTTGTACAAGCCTGATGGAGTAGCTCACTAATTAGTTAGTATCTCCCCTCACCCAGCAATCTAGGTCCTAATTATGCTCTAATTGAAGGGAAAGACCAAGAACCAGCATACACTAGGCCCTCCATGGAAGTGTTTGAGGACCACTGCTTTACAATAAGACAATTACAATAAAATTTAGTGGTTTGATCTATTTTACCCTTCAAGATAGTGCTTCTGGTTTTGAAAGATCTACAGTAAAAGATAGTACTAGTGATTGCCTGATCATATTTGATGCAGCCTTGTTATAAGGAAATAAGTGGATCATTGGCATTTTGATTCTTGAGAAAGAAGTAAGTGGGTGGTAACATTCTCTGGGCATGATTCAATTGAGCAATCAAATCATAGGCTATTTCTGTTGAATGTGTGAATGTTTGTATATAAAACCTATTTTATCTGAATGTTTGAATATAAAACTGAATTTACCTAGATAAAGAAATATAGGTAACATAAATGAATGAGTTACACCTACAGTATGTAATTGTGGCATCTACCCCTATGCCAACACACAGTCGACGACGATCGTCTCCAGAATATTAATATCAGCAGTACTGGGTTGCTATATGTTTTTGTTGTTCAGCATTTGTATATGTCTGCTCCTATGTTCGGGCTTCTGGGGCCCTTTAGTACCTCTATGTTTCTCTATGGTGCCATGGGTTGCCTGATTAGTTATTCCCTGGTTAGGGTATTTAAACCTGTGTGTTGTTTCTATTCCCTTGTCAGGTATTATATGCTGTAAACGCAGTAAACGCTCTTGTTTAAGTTACTACGAACCATTGTTCCGTTTGGGAATAATAAAACTCCCTTGTTATTGCAATTGGCTCCTCCTTTATCTACATTGTGACAGTAATGGTATTTGACTCCTAGTAATGCTACTGTAATTGATGGAGACTGAGAAGAAATACACAGGTTCTGAGTGTCTGGTTATTGGCACAAATAGGCTACACCCATTCTGACTGTATGTTTTCTGGCACCCCTTACTCATGCGGTGAAAATGACCATAACATGCGTTGCTGTTATCATTGAGGGTCAATGAACATTAGATGTTTTTTCTGACAATATGCACAATTTCAACAAGTGTTTATTGGAATAACAGGCAAACATATCATTTATCAATTTTTCTACCACTGAACAAGTGTTTGCACAGTTCGAAGGAAACTATCATGTTTACCCCTGCCTTTCCATAGGATTGAAATAATGCCAATATTTCCAGCCATGCATTCCTGTTCATGCACTCAAACTTTTTCCTGTTTAGATCAGTGTGACGCAAAAAAATGATTGACAGATTTAAAGAAAATAACAGTGGATAATAAATTACTTCTGTTTTAAAGAGGAAAAGGGTAAACAAATTGTAAGTATAATGAACTGTCTCATTTAACTAAATAATTACTTGAATTGAGAAACTATATATTATATATATATATTATTATTACATGGCTATTTTGGTACAAACATTTAGCCCTCTGAAAATCTACCTGGATTTGGCGATTGGCAGGTGTTAATTTCAGATGCTTTTAGTGGGTAAAAGCATATGGATGGAGTAACTTTCCAAGGAAATAAGTTTAAAATATTTGAAAGTTCCTCCCATTGAGATAAACTTCCCTATGGGACCCTGACATTAGTTTAATTTATCTGGTGTATGTGTGATCTTCAGTTTCTGAGTTGTGTGCTCCTGCTGCTGTTCAGTTATGTGTTCATATTGTCCAACGGATTACATTCAATTATTCAGCCAAAGCTGCAGCCACTTGTTATCATCAGTGTACACCGCGTTCCAAATTATTAT
Organism: Umbra pygmaea; assembly: GCA_016801145.1. NCBI lineage: Eukaryota > Metazoa > Chordata > Actinopteri > Esociformes > Umbridae > Umbra > Umbra pygmaea. Next base: position 23,279 of record JACXGM010003025.1, on the reverse strand, counting down.
GCAAATTAAATTTTACACAGATTTTCCTAAATAGTCGATGCAAATGACAGTCAGTATAATTTTCGAGTCACCAAACTTTAGGGCATAAGTTGAATTTCATTGAACAAACCACCCAATGAAAACAGTATTTTTTTCAAAAAACAAAAAACTCAAAAGGCACAACAGAGTTTCAAAACATTTGATAGGTTGTAAAGAACTGAAAATGGCCATTTGTTGAATTTGCAGCATTAGGAGGTCATATTTAATGAAATCAATAGCTATTTCAATCAAACACATCTTAACAGGGCAAGTTACATGTTAACGTAGGACCCCTTCTTTGATATCACCTTCACAATTCTTGCATCCATTGATCTTCTGAGTTTATGGAGAGTTTCTGCCTGAATTTCTTTGCCGGATATGAGAATAGCCTCCCAGAGCTGCTGTTTTGATACGAACTGCCTCCCACCATCATATTTTGCTTGAGGATGCTCCAAAGGTTCTCAATAGCATTGAGGTCAGGGGAGGATGGGGCTACACCATGAGTTTCTCTCCTTTTATGCCCATAGCAGCCAATAACACAGAGTTATATTTATTAAATAAATAAATATATAGAAATATTTGTATCATGAGATGATTTTGATATGGAAGGCACATATCTTTTTTGTACCATGGAAGAAATTGGTCAGTCAAAAACTCTAGATACTTTGCGGAGGTCAATTTCACACCTTCAGGGACCCTAAAGGGGCCTACCAGCTCTCTCCCTATGATTACGGCCTAAAACATGACTCCGCCACCAAGCGGCGACCCATACCAGAGGGACCAGATCAACAATTATCCACCGAGTATGTACACTAAGTTGTTTTACATCAGCGCGATTATTTGATATATTTAGCAAATTGTGTTTGGTTCCACTGGTCGAGACTGTTTTGCCAAGATTGCGCCTGTATAAGGTATGGTCTTTTAAACTATATTTGTTATAAACTGTCTGTATACTTACAATATTCTCAATGCTTCGGTTTGCATGTAGTGACCCTCATTATGCTACCATACCAAGTGTGGAGCTATTTGGAGTGTTATAAAATAGTTAGATTGACTTCAAATATGCCCTCACAACTAGCGTTGTAAGGTAATTATCAGTTTGCACTAAAACTGGCCACATTCGATTAGCATGTCAACATATCCCTAAGAACAGTGCTTGAAGTGGGGCGGTACTCACCGGTACGCAGTACCGGCACGTCTACAATTTACTCTTAAGCGTACCTGCAGTTTTTCTTGCGTACCACCAGGTAGCAGGTACTCAATCACACTGACAGAGAAAGCGTCAGTGTCAGAGAGATTGGTAATGAAAAAATAATAATATATATACATATGTTCTTTAGTTTATTTGGGATAAATATTTAATAAAACAAAATTCAATAATGCTGGATGTTGGATTTAATTCATCCATGTTGTACCCATGGGTCTGCTGAGTCAAAAACCATAAAGCACTTCATTATACGTCAAAGCATGACTTTTCTAGAGGCCAAAAGATCAACTTTGTGCCAGGCAGACCGAAAACTCCTTAGACCTTGAAGGTTGATGTGAGCGGAACTGCTAGCATTAATGAGGAGTCTGCAGCTACCAACCTTAACGTTACCTTAGTCAATGACACAACGTCATCAATGTGAGTAACGAAACACATGCATGGCCTGACTGTTGGTCACACACGACTTGTTTAAATAAATACATTTATGTTGTTATAAATAACAATAATTTGTTGTTGTACCAGCAATATCTCAAAGTTTTGTTTTTCACCGTAGAAATCTCAAATGTCATAACCATTTGCCAATGCAAGAGAGTACCGGCACCTTTTTTTCCCCACTTCAAGCACTGCCTAAGAATGGTCGACTCGGTACCCATGTGTTATTGACACCAAGGTTCCTTTTGCGCCGGAGTTGTCCTTTAATAATGTGGAACATCCTTCTTAAGTAGTTTCCCTTTAAATGGGCTCACCTGGCAAACTAATTATCACAGGTGTCTGAGATTTCAGTGACCCAAAGAGCCCAAAGACACAATATCATCCATGAGATTAATTGAAAAACTAAATATTTTATGTTTATGACAATTTTAATTTGCATAATAACTTGTAACGCGGTGTATATGAGACCTGTGAAGTATGTTTGTAGTTGTGAAAATGTTTTCCTGTTACTCTGTCTTGTGTTTAGTGTGAGCATATATTTCTTAACCTGCATTTTCAGCCCCATTACACAGTGTTAAATTTTTTTTAAAGTGTTTAAGTTTCTATAAAACCCATAATAAAAAAATTATAAAAACAGGATTATAGTGTTATATATAGATCTTCAGAATAAACAATGCAAGAAAAAAAAGTAAAGTGGCGTGGCAGTGTACTATACAGTCAGTGGAATAATAGGTTCTGAGGTAGATTAATCGGAATACAAAGTGGCAGTGCAGAAATAACACTAGAGTAGGTGGCATAATGACCAAGGCTTTGGGAAAGTGAGAGTGCAAAACATACAAAGACAGCTGTGTGGGTGAGAGTGAGCAAAAAGCATTAACAGCCAAAAAGAGCGGGTGGAGACAACATGTATCTGACAGTAGATTTGATAGTAGTACTTTAAAGCCAGTTAGAGGGACAGTGGATTTGAGCTTCAAGGATTTTTGCAGTACGGTACGTTCCAATCATTAGCAGTGGAGTACTGGAAGGAGAGGTGGCCAAAGGAGGTGCATGCTTTTGTGGCAGCCAGAGAGATATAGCTTCTTGAATGCAGATTAAGAGAGGAAGTCGCTCTTGAGATTAATGATCAGGGTTAGAAATGATCACCCTTTACCAGCCAAAGGCTGGTAAAATATGCAGGTGGCTGGTAGATTTGATTCACTCAACAGCCAAAAAACAATAGTAATCTATTGAGTGGCTGGTAAAATTTGAACATTCACTAGCCGTTTGGCTGATGGATGATAACGTTCAATTTGAACCCTGATAATGATCTTAGGTAAACTGAGGTTTTGCCTAGTAGACACGTGTAAATAAGATGATCATTGTGTTTGACGCCGGGTGTGTAGCGAGGGCCATCAGATTAGTGTATAGATGTTGCAGTGTTGGGTGTTAGATGGATCATTGGTGACAAAACGTATGTGTCGCTAGCAATATGGTCACAATAGCTATGGGCGAAGATACAGTCAGACAACACATATCTAATACATTCATGGTCAATAACATTGCTATTCAATAGGCCTATTCATGATATTTAGCTGACAGCCTGTAACTAACAAGTGGTTTGTTTTGTTTTGGCTAAAAACAAGTTAAGTGATTGTTGCTTGTCTAGTTACAGAGTAGAGAATTCAATGGGATGGAGTTGAAAGAGTCTGTGTAAAGCAGTAATCTCATTCTCAGACACTTGTGCTCAATCCTCTCCTGCTCTGTCTCAGCTGCAGGTTGGCCAGTTCATTATTTTTATCAGTGAAACAACCACTCTCTTTAAGTCGTTCCAATGTGCGTTCCGCATTGGTGCCTCATAGTCATTGATGTGCTGCTTTAGCCAGCTATTCACTGTCACACCACAAAACAGGGCCGTTGTTAGTCTTCCTTTACTTTTTGTACTTTCAAATAACGTCAACGAAGGTATGAACTGAATATTGATCCATTCAGATTTTCTTCAAGTGCTTCGAATGAAATGACTGACGGCAGTTGAAGGCAAATAAATGGACAGAAAACACGATGATCAGTGTGCTGTCATCTATTTAAAAAAAACGTTATTTGACAGCAATGCATAAACTTTATGATATACACTACCATCAGAAATAAAACCTTTAATTGATCTCAATGTTTTTAATAATATCAAACTAGGGTCTGTCTCTTTTACCTGTTGTTGTAGATAGAACAATGTATTTAATTAGAATGTCATGCTCATTACAGCCCTGGTGATTTGTTATTTTTACATTTTACTCTTCATTGTGGCAGCCAAAATAGTGATTTGTGTATGTGTATATGTGTATTTGTTTGTTTTAGGCATGGACATTAAGCAATTCAGTTATTCCTGTAAACAAATAGGCAATAGACTTATTAAACTAATTAAAGCTTTAATATTGTATTGGAGCAATTATTGGGCCTTTGCTCCTGTCTTTCTTGTTGCTCTACAGGCACATTTTGTGGTAGATCAGTTTGAGAGATCAAACAAGAGAAAAGACTAGAGTCAAAGAAGATGCCATACCTTCCATCTTTCAAATCATACTAAACTCTGTCTAGAATATCTTTATAACCCAAATGTAATAATAAAGTAATTCTTGTTTTAAAGTTATTGACTTAAACAGTCAGTGGTGGTTCTACATTGAATTACACCCTGGGCGAGACCCCATTCAATCACCCCCCCAAAAAAACACAAACAGCCATATTTTATTTTAGCAATATAAGTGAAAGAGAAATGTATGTTTCTCTATTGCACAAATCCTTCCTTAGAACAAACACACACACACACACACACACACACACACACACACACACACACACACACACACACACACACACACACACACACACACACACACACACACATACACACACACACACACACACACACACACACACACACACACACACACACACACA
>JACXGM010003025.1:0-18597 GCA_016801145.1 Umbra pygmaea | reverse complement strand
CTTTTTGCCACATTTCAGGCTTCAATCATAAAGATATAAAACTGTAATTTTTTGTGAAGAATCAACAATAAGTGGGACACAATCATGAAGTGTAGACTAAGAAAGAGTTCAGCCAAAACTGAAAGAAGAATTGCTTGGAATACAAAGAAAAACCCACAGGTAACCTCAAAAGACATACAGGCTACTCTAGAAAAAGACAGTGAGGTTGTTTCAAGGAGCACAATACGATGATACAAGCATCACAGCTTCTGGTACACTTTACCTTGGAGTGACGAGACCAAAAAAGAGCTTTATGGTCACAACCATAAGCGCTATGTTTGGAAAGGGGTCAACAAATCCTATAGTGAAAAGAATACCATCCCCACTGTGAAGCATGGTGGTGGCTCACTGCTGTTTTGGGTGTGTGTGTGCTCTAAAGGCATGGAAAACCTTGTGAAATTTGATGGCAAGATAAATGCAGCATGTTATCGGACAATACTGGCAGACAATTTGCATTCTTCTGCACAAAAGATGTGCATAGCAAACCCTTGGACATTCCAGCACGACAATGACCCTAAGCACAAGGCCAAGTTGACTCTCCAGTGGTTACAACAGAAAAAGGTGAAGGTGCTGGAGTGGCCAGTCTCTTGACCTTAATTTTATTGAGCCACTCTGGGGAGATCTCAAACGTGCAGTTCAGGCAAGATGACCAATGACTTTGCATGACCTGGAGGCATTCTGCCAAGACAAATGTGCAGCTATAGACACCTATCAGAAATTATTGCATGCTGTCATTGATGTTAAAGGGGGCAATACACTGTATTGAGAACTGAGGGTATGCAGACTTTTGAACAGGGGACATTTCATTATTTTCTTTGTTGCCATGTTTTCTATTATGATTGTGCCATTCTGTTATGAATCCCATGAGTAATGAAAATAAATAAATTTCCTCTTCACTCATGTTTTCTATTACCAATTTTCCAGGGGTACGCAAAGTTTTGAGCACAACCGTATATACACTAAATGTGCAAATTATTTGCATGCATGTATTGTTTAGACATTGCGTTTCTATACTCAAATATACATTGTAGTGTTTTTACACAAAAACTGCACAGTGAATACTGTGGTTTTTACTGTATTATAGTGTCGTATTTACTGCAGTCAAGTATGTACTGTACACTGTAAAAATAAATCTATAAAAAAATTAAAAGTACAAGGAGTTCTTTGCTAGTAAAATTTCCATTATTTTACAAACCGTTCCTTCACAATTATAGCAGATAATGTAATGTATAAACATGGTAGTTGTCTGTTAATAGCTAATCATGCAGAGTTTCTGTCTATTAATGAACCATCAGTGTGTTTATACATTACTTTCTGTTATTATTTTGAAGCAAACGTCTGCTATATAATTTGAATTGTACTAGCAAAAACCTACCAATACTATTTCTTTATTTTTAAACAGTTGCTTAGCAAAATTTTAATGCATGGGGACCCAGATTGCTCAGTGGTTAGGGAGTCAGACTCATAGGCAGAAGGTTGCCAGTTCGATTCCCGAGCGTGCCAAATGTTGTTGTGTCCTTGAGCAAGGCACTTTCCGCTAAGTTGCTCAAGTTGGATATCCCTGTACTTACTGTATTGCTCTGGATTAGAGCATGTGCTAAATGAGTCAAATGTAAATATATTTTTGACATTGTAATGTTTCAAAAGTGTGCTAATGAAAAACTAAATTGCTATTTTTTGTGGTAGAGATGACCTGTCACAACAATGCAGTCTGTTAACACTACAATACCAAAGTAGCCACTTGCCTCTTAGTGCTTACCACTGCCACTAATGACTGTTTTTCTACATGTATGTCAAGGTCCCAGGGGCCTGAACAAAAGTTTGATTTTGACTGAGAAATATGGTGGTCATCCAGGATGTCTGGCTGCGTCTGAGACTCAACATGACTGGAGGCACAGCAGTGACAACACCATGCAATCCCATTTGTCTTTCTCCCTCTATCGAACTTTGCCCATTTTCACATTCAAAACCCTCCAGTCCATTTTAAGATTTATAGAAGCTATACCAAGGACGCAAAATAATTGAAGATCAACGGATATTAATTTATTTACAGTTTCTTTCAAACAGCAGGATATTTGTTTTTGTTTCCTTCCATCTTTTCTATAAGATACCGTGCCCAATATTTTTCTTTTGAGCAATTTCAGGCTCAGATACAATAATTGGTCAAAGTGATGAAAAGCAACATATATGAAATGGAATATAATTAGTAACAGAGCATGATATAGAATAATGAATCAGGTCTTCCTGGTATTTTCACACTGAATACATTTTGCACTGAATATATTGTCCAATATTCATGTTTATTTAATATGGGGACATATGCTTTTGTATTTAATTGAAGATACATAAATATTGAAATCTGTTATAATTGGTTTGTGTGATAATCTTGTCCCCAGCCCAGTGAGCATAACAACCCTTGGAAGTAGTGAGAGTGATGGTATTATTCGATGGGATTAAACTTACTGATTTATGTATTTATCGTCTTTCAATTTTATATAATTCAATATACAGTACACATGGTTCCAAATAATCAGTATTTCTGACATTTGATCTCATATTAACAAAGATGTCCCGTTAGCAATGTGTTTTGATCAAATACATCAGGGAACCAAGCAGGTCCGGCCCAAGCCTTTTGGGGGCCCTAAGCAGAATTTGCCAAATAATGATTTGGGGACCCCCTCCTACCATGCTGAATCACCTGTGCACTCGATTGGGGGCCAGGGGGCCCCAAGCAGCCGCTTAGTTCGCTTATGCCTTGGGAGGGCCCTGGAACCAAAATGAAGCTAAAATGTTCTTTTAAACATTCCAATGAGTCTGACAGCACAACTGCCTTTAGGTTTTACAGAGAATGGTCAGAAAAAGTGAAAATATCCAGTGTGCATAAGTTCTGGGTGAAAATGCCTTTTTGATGGCAAAGGTCAGAGGAGAATCGCCAGACTGGTTTGAGCTGATAGAAAGGCAACAGTAACTCAAATAACTACTTGTTACAACCAAGGTATGCATAAGAGCATCTCTGAATGCACAACATGTTGAACCTTGAAGCAGATGGACTACAGCAGCAGAAGACCACACCGGGTGACAATCCTGTCTGCTAAGAACAGGAAAATGAAACTACAATTTGAACGGGCCTACCACAATTGGACAATAGAAGATTACTTTCAGATGGTAGGGTTAGAATTTTACATAAAGCAACACGAAAGAATGGATCCATCCTGCCATGTATCAATAGTTCAGGCTGGTGGTGGCAATGTAATGGTGTGGGGGATAATTTCAATCAAATGTATTTTATAAACCCCTTTTTACAATAGCAGTCATCACAAAGTGCTTTGACAGATACCCAGCCTAAAACCCCCAAGAGCATGCAAAAACAACTGATTTACAGTGGCTAGGAAAAACTCCCTTGTAGGTGGAACCAAGGAAGAAACCTGGAGAGAGGCCAGACTCAAGGGGGTGGCCAGGCCTCTTCTGGCTATACCCGGTGGGGGATCTGAGGGTACGAAGCTCATTGTATTAAGGTCACATTGTAAATCAGTGTTCAATTAGTGTCCATAAATGGAGATTGGAATGGGTAGGCTGTGACCACAGTCTTAGTGTAGGATCAAAAGAATTCGGTAGGGCAGGGACAACGGGATGCACTCTGGAATGTACAGCTGGAATCACCAAGCGGAAACGTGATCACCAACAGCAGTGACGTGGTCACCAGCACAGCAGGGCACAGAATGGAGGCAAGATGTCTTTAAGCCACATGGTCCTGAAGCATGTTCCAAGGGTTTGGGTCCCCCTAGGATCAACGGATGATAGACCAAGAGGAAACATAAACATTGTGAACCATAGCGGTCCCAAAACAGAACCTTGAGAAATACCAAAATATACCTTCTTTTTTTTGGAGGACAGACCATACACAGATACAAACCGATATCTTTTAGCATGTGTAGGCCAAGCACAATAAGTATCTCCTTTAGTGGTTTAGTTGGAATAGGGTCCAGTTGACAGCTGGATGGCTTTGAGGTCTTTAATATTTTATTGAAAGATTCAAGGGATACAGGATGAAAAGATTGAGTGTCCCTCCTAATCCAAGGTCTTGACTGTTCTGAATCTCAGGATGTGAGTTTAGGAGAAATATGCTTTTTAAGGGAGGAATGTGTCATTTGTTTTCTAATGGTATTGCTCTTTTCATCAAAAAAGCTCATGAATTCATTACTGCCAAAAATGTAGGCCAACTTCATTTGCGGAATTCTGCTTAACTTTGCAACTGTATCAAAAATATATTTTTTATTGTTTTTGTTCTCAATAAAGTTGGAGAAATAGGCTGATCAAGCATAAGTGAGTGAGATTAATGGAATTAGTGCTGGCTGACCTTCGGTGGACAACATATCTGGTGTACTTGGATGATATTATTGTGTTTGGCTGTTGTCTAGGTTGCCGGCGGTTGAGAGTGAGGGTGCTCCCCAGTTGAGTGGTGGTATGCCCAGTAAGGAGCTGGGGGTTGCGATTCGGGCGGTACAGAAGGGTGGAACGGGTCTGGAGGATAAGTTGACGCGAGCCCAACAGCAAGATGGGGAGCTGGTACGGCTTATCCAAGTTAAGTTGGGGGCTAGAGGTGGAGTAGGTGTGCTACCCAAGGAGTTGTCCAAGTATGCGACTGTATGGGCCCAACTTCGAGTACAGGGACAGCGGTTAGTGCAGGTCCCACATGCGCGTTCTGATGCGGCCAATATAAAGGTGGTGCTCCCGGGGGCTATGGTGCCGGAGGTATTGGCGATGTTACATAATGTGCTTACCGGTGGCCATTTAGGTATCCAGAAACTACAGGCAAGTGAAAGATCGGTTTTATTGGCTTGGATGGTTTAATGATGTAAAGAAATGGTGCAATCAATGTGTTGATTGTGCATCCTGTAAGACTCAGGGTAAGCTTTCCTGTGCCCCTATGCATCCCTCGGTTTCGTCACGGCCCTATGAGCGTGTAGCGCTGGACATTTTGGGCCCATTGCCAGAAACGGTAGGGAAGAAGAGGTATATTCTGGTAGTGGGTGACTATTTTTCGAAATGGACTGAGGCCTTTGCTCTACCTAACCAGAAGGCCGGTACTATTGCAAAGGTCCTGGTGGAGGAATGGGTTTGCCGTTTTGGTGCTCCGCGTACCATTCATTCCGACCAGGGGTGTAATTTTGAGTCAACCTTGTTTAAGGACTGGTGTAGGTTGCTGAATATTCAGAAGACCGTACGACGGCCTATCATCCTCAATCAGATGGTTTGATTGAACACTTTAACCGTACGTTGTTGGCAATGCTCTCCCTGTTCGTGGGGGATAACCAGGTGAGTTGGGATGCCTTGTTGCCCTATGTAATGACGGCATATAGGAGCAGTGTTCATGCCAGTACGGGGTTTATGCCATATAAAGTGTTATTCGGTAGGGAGATAGTTTTGCCGGTGGACATAATGTTGGGAGTGGGGACAACGGCAACATTCTCCTCAGCCAGCATTTATGTGGACAGGATAGCCAAGACATTGTCAACGGTAGTGGGGGCTGTAAAGCAGCATCAGCTTAGGGCCTCAGGGAAGCAAAAAGTTGGCTATGACTTTCGAGCGAACTATCAATATTATTCAGTAGGGGAACAGGTGTGGGTCAGGAATAAGGCTAGGAGTAAAGGGGTGTGTCCCAAGTTGCAGAGGCGATACAAAAGTCCCATTAGGGTGATAGAAAGGGTATCAGAGGTGTTGTATTGCCTAGCATTGGTTGAGGGGGGCCCTGAGGTCATTGTACATTTCAATCGCCTTAAGCCGTTTGTCCCCGGTACTAGATGGAGCTGGAGGAGACCCAGGGGTCCCGAAAGGGCTGGACCACCCTGGCAAGCGACGGTGGCATCACTCACCGGGACCAAGGTGGAACAGTGTCGGAGGGAATGAATCAGGGTTCCCCTGTGTGTATCGGTGGCCGGAGGAACATCGGGCATGGGCGTTGCCAGAACCCGAACCAGAGGTTGGAGAGCAGGGACGTCAGACTGATGGGGAGACCGGCTGAGTGGAGCAGCACCCGGACCAGGACCAGAGCTTGGAGAGGAGCGACATCTGGTGGACAGGGAGGCAGCCCTAGTGGATCAGGCCCCGCACCAGCCGGGAAAACCAGGACCGGAGGGTGGAGATCGGGATATAATTCATCCTCAGCAGTTCGGTTCGGCACAGGAGGCCACCAGGATGGTTGCGAGGGTTCAATGTCTCTAACTGACTTGGGGACGAGTCTTCGCTACCTGGAGGGGGGTAGTGTGATGAACTAGTTTGGAGGCGGGTTGGAGACATGTGGGGGTGTATCCCTGGGAGGCGTGATTGGACTGATTGAAGACACCTGCACCCGTTTGGTAACTGTGGGAGAAGGGATAAAAGGGTGGAGTGGAGAAGACCACAAGGAGAGACGTGGAAGTGGAGCGCAACAGCCAGGGCCGTACCAATTGTAAGAAAGCAGAATCATGTGCAGACGGGTAATCGGCTGTGTACAAGTGTGGACTTTTGTCAAACGACGCGCTATAGGCCCTCAACCTTGGGGCGAGGTGGTGGCTATTCGCAGCTGTGTAGGGCTAACGGCGGTGAAGATAGCGAGGAAAGGGGCAGACGTCTATAGGCAGGGAAATTCGGGAGATAGGGACTGGGGAGTAGGAGTGCCAGTTTCCGCTTAACCGTAGCCAGTGGACATGGGATCCAGCACAGCAGCGGGCCGGGCACAGGAAGGGGACAGGAAGGATTCATCAGGCCACATGGTCCTGTCGCATGTTCCAAGGGTCCTCCTAGGATGAACATGACATCAGGAACATTAGAGTGGGCATACCTTGGGTCTAGTACCTTGACACAGCTCTGACCCCAAAATGAATATATAATCTGCCTCTGTGGGCAGAAAAACCCTAGTCCCCCGGCACATAAAATATTGCAGCATAACATCTGGGGCTGAGACGGGGGGGACAAGTGACGTGGTCCTGCACAAGGAAAGCCTCGAGCAGGAGCAAGCAGGCATGCTTCCGACCCACCCACATTGCCAAGACCACACCCCCAAAGGGTCACCAGCAGACCGTAACCACCGCAGGGGTAGCATTGGAGTGAGGATTTCCCAGTGAAGAGAAAGGAGCCTACCAGGCAAGCCAGCATGGGCGGTTCATTAACAGTGCCGCCATTCTCTTTTAGCTCCCTGGGCCAGACTACACTATACCATAGAACTTACTGAAGAGATGAGTCTTCAGCATAGACTTAAATGTTGAGACTGAGTCTGCATCTCTCACATGGGTTGGCAGATCCTTCCACAGAATTGGAGCTCTAAATGAGAAAGCCCTTCCACCAGCTGTTTGTTTACAAATTCTAGGAACAATGAGGAGGCCGGCATCTTGTGAACATAATGTACATGTGGGTATGTATGGTTGCACCAAATCAGATAAGTAGGGGAAAGTCCATGTAGTGCTTTGTATGTTAATAGTAAACTTTGAAATCAGCCCTAGCCTTAATGGGCAGCCAGTGTAGAGAGGCTAGAATTGAAGTAATGTGTTCCGATTTTGCAGTTCTAGTCAGAATTCTGGCGGCTGTGTTAAGCACTAAGTTAAGCACTAACTGAAGTTTTTTTAGGGTTTTGTCTGGGTAGTCAGAAAAGAGAGTATTACAATAAACCAATCTTGAGGTAACAAAGGCATGGTTTAAATTTTCTGCATCATTCTTTGACAGACAATTTTGAATTTTTGCAATGTTGCTGAGATGGAAAAAAGCTGCTCTTGAGATATTTTTTACATGTTCGTCAAGAGAGAGATCTGGGTCCAGAGTAACACCAAGGTCTTTTACAGTTTTTTCTGATATGACTGTACAGCCGTCTATGTTTATTGCCAGATTTGACAGCAGGTCTCTTTGTTTCTTAGGACCTAAAATAAGCATTTCTGTTTTTTTTAGAAGTAAGTCATTTTCTGTCATCCAACTCTTTATATCCAAAACACAGGCTTCCAGGGTGTGCAGTTTTGGGGACTCTCCCTTCTTTACTGAACTGTACAGCTTTGTGTCATCAGCATAGCTGTGAAAGTTGACATTGTGTTTACGGATAATATCACCAAGAGGCAACATGTATAGCGAGAATAGTAGCGGTCCCAAAACAGAACCGTGTGGAACACCAAAGCATACCTTTGATTGTTTGGAGAACAGACCATCCACAGATACAAACTGATATCTTTCCGATAGTTAGGATCAGATATAGTGCCAAAACATGTCCACGTAGCCCGATATAGGTTTCCAATCTGTCTAGAAGAATGTTGTGGTCAATGGTATCGAAGGCAGCACTCAGGTCCCGAAGCACAAGAACAGTCGCACAGCTCTGGACAGATGAAACTTGAAGGTTGTTTATCACCTTAAAAGTGTAGTCTCAGTACTATGATGGGGTCTAAACCCAGACTGGAGCTATTCGTAAGTGTTATTAGTCTTTAGGAGTTCACTGAGTTGCTGGGCAACCACTTTTTCTGGCCCCAGGTAAACACTGTATAATTGCTGGCTGATTCTTCAGTCTAATATTGCGGGTAATGGAGTCACCGATTACTAAACTTTTCATTTTGTCATGTGTCCTGCTTAGACGCGTCTGCCGCTCAATCCCCAAGAGAGACGACTCAGGCCCTGAGTCAGAGTCAAGTGGGGAAAGCCGGTTGAAAGTGTCTGTCAGTGGTTTAGAATTCGACACCAGCTGAGCAGGCCGACGGCGCCCTTTGCCAGCAACCATGAGAAAATTGTCCGGCTGCAAGGACAGTGTGGGGGAGTTAGGATAGCTACTACTATCAACACTGCCTGGTGGCTCAGACGCGTTCTTATCGTTAGCTACATTGGGATTTTCCTTTTCTGGCAACTGCGTCTGAAGCCGAGCCTCTAACTTAGCTATCTTAGCAAGAAGGAGAGAACAGCAACTACAGTACGACATGCTACTTAGCTTGGCTACTTAACATGCTACTTAACTCGACTGGTCGTAGTAGATGAGAGACTCCTCTGTTGTCCAATAGCGTCCCGGGGTAGACACTCGTTTTCGAGGCGGAATTTTCCAAAGTAGTTTCCCGAGGCCGAAACTCTGTGTGTCCAAAAATAGCATCTTGAAATCGTTGATAGAACAATAAACTAGTACTTTGGTAGACTCGTAAAAAGAGAGTTTAGCATATATGATAGAATATAGATAAACATTTAAAAGCTTGGCAATTTGCCAATGGCCAACAGCAAGTAACAACACAGGCTAGTGACGTGAACCGGAAGTGTCACAAGGAAGTGTCACAAGTGTAAATTTGTGGGGTGGGGTCACTGTTGTCAGGAGTCCCTGCAAAACTCCTTCTATTCTAGGAGGCTGAAGCATCCGGTCAGGCAAGGTGGTCTCTCTTTTTGAACAGGTTTACCTATACTTTGTCTTATATTCCAGGCAGCAAGAACGGAAAGGCTGATGCTTTATCATGCCAGCATGACACGGGGGAGTGCCCAGTGGATGAGAGCCCTGTCATTCCAGATGCTTGCACTGTTGGTCCCATTGTTTGGGAACTGGATACTGAGGTCCAGTGGGCTTTGTGCATGGAACCTGCTCCTGTGCACTGTCCAGCTGGCTGTCAGTATGTGCCTGTGTCGGTTAGGGATAAGCTCATCTGCTGGGCACACACAAGCCTCTCCTCCGGTCATCCTGGCATCGGTCGCACGATCAGCTGTCTGGAGGACAAATATTGGTGGCCTACCTTGACAAAGGACGTTAGAATTTACGTCTGCTCCTGAGTAAAGCGCCGAGACATCTTCCTGCAGGGAAGTTTAAGCCTCTTCCTGTTCCACAACAACCTTGGTTGCATTTGTCTATTGACTTTACTACTGATCTTTCCCCCTCTGAGGTGAATACTGCGATCTTGGTGGTTGTGGATAGGTTCTCGTAGGCCTGCCATCTCCTACCTCTGCCTGTGGTAACCACAGCCCTGCACAATGTGGAGGCGTTGTTTACGCATGTCTTACAGCATTATGGTGTCCTGGAGGATATTGTTTCTGACCGTCGTCTCCAGTTCACGTCTTGTGCCTGGAGAAACGTTTTGGAAAGATTGGGGGTCGCGGTCAGTCTCACATCCGAGTACCATCCGGAGGCAAATGGGCAGGTTAAACGCGTGAATTAGGAGGTAAGCATTTCTGAAAATGTATTGCCAGGACCGGCCGGAGGACGGGTGGAATATGCACAAAACTCCCTGTGCCACTCCTCCACAGGTATCACAACGCTCCAATGTGTGTTGGAGTTCCAGCCGGTTCTGGCTCCTTGGCACTCAAGCCAGTCCCAGGTTCCTGTGGTGGATGAGTTGTTTCAGCAAGCGGAGGAGACATGGGATGCTGCCCACGTCCGCCTCCAGCAAGTTGTCAACCATCACAAGACGCACGCAGACTATCACCGCAGGGCCCCGCCCCTATTCCATGCTGGGGATCAGGTCTGGCTCTTATCTTGGAACCTGCCCCTCAACTTGCCCTGTTGTAAGCTCACGCCACGGTTTGTGGGACCATTTAAAGTCCTGGGGAGGGTAAATGATGTGTCGTACAGGTTGCATTTGCTGTCCACCATGCATATTCATCCTGTCTTTCACGTTTCCCTCCTCAGGCCTGTGGTGGAAGGCCCTCTCCATGAGGCCGGGGGCTGGAAACCCCCCCTCCACCGCTGGTGATCAACGGAGACCGGGCCTATGCAGTGAGGTCTATCCTAGATTCGAGACGGCAGAGGGGCGGCCTCAAGTACTTAGTAGACTTGTAGTCCTGAGATACGATACTGGGTTCTAGCCCGGAACGTGTTGGACCCCTCATTCCTGCATGACTACCATCTGCGCCAGCCAGATTGTCCAGTTCCATGTCCTCTGGGCCGTCCCTTGCGCGGCTACTGAAGCCACTGCTCTCCTTCCCCCATAGCTCTCATCAGCACCAAATTGGTATCAGCTGGGATTATGTTCTACGTGTGTGAGTAGCTGTTATGTACACCACTAATATCAATAAAATACATTTTGTTTTTATCATCTTTATCTCAATTCTAATTGCATAAACCTCTGCCAACATGTTAAATCATCATCAATGCTGTGAAATAATAGGCTACATAAAGTAAATCGGTTTAAAATGTGGTTATATCGTTACTATGAAAAGAAATAAACATTCGCGAATAATTCAAGTGCTTGTTTGATCAGAGCAGCGGGGATTTGCCAGAAAAGATAGATAGAAATTCACAAACAATCTAAACAATTAAAAAAAGTACATACACAAAAACTCTAAGTTCATAGCATAGTGCCATAGGCTACTATGTCTGAGCTGGTGAAGAACAATATTTCCTTGCTCACCTGAATATTATTATACATTCATATAGCAGAAGCGGCAATTCTCAGGCAGATTTCAAATGGACTCATCTGATTCTCCCTCTCTCTGATATAAAGTGTAACAGTTTATAATATTTACTTGTAAATTCGATCCCAAATGTTATTTCATTACGTATTTTGTTAGTGTAATATATCCGACATGTAGAATTACATTACTAAATGCTGTGACATTTTGCCAATTTATGATTTTAAAACTTCAGGATTATGGTAGCATAGTAAACAATAAATATGTATAACACAAATATTAATGAATTACTTATTTAATATATTTATATCTCAAAGTTCTATGTCTAATCCCCAATGAGACATAGACAAATCACCATACTCTAAAAACTATGAATAAGGGACAGCACACTTAATGTGTTAATATTGCTCTAACATATTTTGTGTCAAATGTTCACCATTATAAAAAGTCCAAAGTAAAAGTACAAGGCTGGGTTCATCCATTTTGGGAAGTTCTTAATTAAAACCTATGACCAGGTAAAGGAGATCATAAATATCCATTGACCATAAGGAAAAAAAACAGATGATTTACATTAAGATTTTTGTTGATGTTGTGTACAGTGGGGCAAAAAATTATTTAGTCAGCCATCAATCTCATTAAAAAGATGAGATAGGCCTGTAATTTTCATCATAGGTACACTTCAACTATGAGAGACAAAATGAGAAAATCACGTTGTAGGATTTTCTATGAATTTATTGGTATAATGTGGTGGAAAATAAGTATTTGGTCACCTACAAACAAGCAAGATTTCTGGCTCTCACAGACCTGTAACTTCTTCTTTAAGAGGCTCCTCTGTCCTCCACTCGTTACCTGTATTAATGGCACCTGTTTGAACTTGTTATCAGTATAAAAGACACCTGTCCACAACCTCAAACAGTCACACTCCAAACTCCACTATGGCCAAGACCAAAGAGCTGTCAAACGACACCAGAAACAAAATTGTACATCTGCACCAGGCCTCTCTCATCATTTTAAGTAGGAGAACTTGCACAATTGTTGGCTGACTAAATACTTTTTTGCCCCACTGTACTTTATATTAGTAGAATACAAAAGCAAATATATTTATAATATATAGGATAGCTATACTGTAGTAGCCTATTTTCCTATTATTTATCCTTTCTAGAATAAGAATTTATATGTCTATATAATGAAAATCCACCACAGGTAATTTATTCACAGATAATCATTAGCCCGCCAAAACTATTATTTATCATTACACTATTGTTTATTGAAAACCCTGATCAGGTGACCATTCCATATCCAGGTCTTGTTTGATCTGGGTCGCAGGGATGTGTCAGACAAGATAGAATTTTGTTATGCTTATGAAAACTCCATTAAATCATTGGACTGCCAACAATTTTATTCATAGCCTATACATATTCTAAATAAAAATGTTTTTTTTTTCCATTTGAGCCTTTTTTTTCTGGTCAGCAGTGTTGTTGTAGCGAGCAGATGCAAATAAACAACTTTGTAATCCAATAGAAATTCACAAACAACCTAAATAATTATAAAAGTATATCCATTCTAAAATTCACGAATACACAAAAAATCTAAGTTTAAATGTTCAATTGTTCCACAAAGAAAATGTAACAGTTTATAATATTTATTTGTAAATTCTATCCCAAATGTTATTTCATTACTTATTTTGTTAGTTAGTGTAATATATCTGACATGTAGGCTAGATTTACCTGAGTAAACGTGGCGACATTTACCCAATTGTGATTTTAAAAATTCAGGTTTATGGTAGCATTGTAAACAATAAATAGGTTTTTAGATCTTCCCATCAACAATAAGTAAAAAAATGAGGACATGATACACATTATTTAGTTAATTCTCAGCCAGGGCCTGGATACCAGATAATTGGCTGGGTACCAACATTAGGAGGCATTTGATTGAGCCCTCAATAGAAAACATGGAAATCATCTATAATTAGCTTTCTGTTTTACATTTTTTAAATTGGACAATGGAATAATGTAAAATACACATATTTAGGAAAAGTCAAGGAAGGAGGAGGGTGTACCTTTCAAAGTCACAGATTTATTTTAATTACAAACTCAAATGCCAGATGGCGTTCAGCGGTTCTAGTCTTCAAAAAGTGAAACATTAACACAGATTACCATATAACTGAAATGGTTCGGACACAGACCAGTGCCCATTTTATTCATCATGAATTTGCTCCCGAAAAGAAAACAACCTATTCCTCTTCCTAAACCGTCACTTAACTTTGACCATGGGGTTTCTGAGGTAAGACCAAGGTCCAGGCAGTGAAACGGAATTAAGATCTAATTGATAGAGATGGTACTTGACAAGGCTCTGACAATGCTGTGATAATGGAAGATGTTGCTTGAAGAGCAGGACCTGGAACTCTGCTGGCAATTCACCTCCTTCATCGAACCACTATTACACTAAGTAGCAGATGCTTGAAGCTGTTAATGGATGAAATGCCATGGAACGCTTCAGCTAGATTGCCTTCCCAGTGTTTACTACAACCGCGCAGTGTTTGTAGCGACTTTTCATTGTGCATTGTCTGTTATATCACGACATTTCGGACGTTACATTGTTATTTTTCACGTGAGGAATACAGAACAAGTGCGCTGTAGTGCTCTAATGCTTATTATTTAAAAAACAACTACTTACCTAAACCTGACCCACTTGTCAACACAGCAAATTTGCTTCATTGTCGGTATGAAAAACCTAACCACAAGCCACGGGTTACGAGCAGTAACCACTGTCCTTTGTGTAAGTGGTGTCATTCACACAGTACACAGTATACCTGTCAGTGGTTCCAATACGCTGTGCTTCCTAAAATGAGGTCTAATGCTTCATGGAACAGCAAGTCCCATCTGTCACGCCTTAATGACAGGACCAGTTAGGTCACTCTGCAGTGTGTACAGTGAGATCAGTTCAGGCACTTGAGTGCTTTTGCGTATAGAGGACAAAGCCCAAAATAAAGACCTTAAAGAGGTCAGGGTAAAGCAATGCCACTGAGAATCATTCTGGACTCCTATTGGCTTTTCCCGAAAGGTTCTTCACAATAATCCTGGAATAAGGCTGCCACTGCACATTTTCTACCAAACTGTATATTAGCCTTAGTTTGTCAATATTTGTGATTGGGCATAGCATCATGGACAGAACACGGATGAGGTTTGAAGTGTATTTTAGGTACAGGAGCATCCTATTGAATGCTACTCAGATGGATGGGGTGGGTTTTCTGTACAGGCGATGTGGGTACAGTGATAGTCGTAGAGCATGAGGCCTACATGAGAGGTTTCTAGTGAGATCTGCACCTGAGGTGCACAAAGAGACCTCAGGCAGACGGCACAGGTGTGTGTGAAAGCCGACGCTTGTAGGCACTGCTTTTGAAGTGCACATTTGGTGAAATGTTCAAATAGACAAAACAGGTATAAAACATTCTCTATCAATGCCATAGTTCCATAACTGCACACTTTTGAAATTGTAGTGAACTGTTCATCCAAGAACGCCTGTGATTCCCTATATTTAGAGAGTATTTTAGAGTTAGTGTAGTACATTGGTTTACTAGAACCCTGAGTTCTCCTTTTCCTGTTTTTGTCAAGGAAATGCTCAGGGCACTAAATTTCATACAACATGAGAGGGTTACAAGAGGTCGGGAGGTATAAAAGGGCATCAAAATAAACTGAAGGTGTTCTGTTTCCTAGGCCTTTTCCACCGTCTATTGTAGCTCTAATGGAGATCACTGTCCACTATCCGTTGGCACCTCCTGGTTCAGAGCGTCGAAGGCCTAAACCTACTGGTGATATGAAGACTCACCTGAGGGCTCATTTTAGTAATGAACACCACCCCACCGGTCGGAGCTGAGGTCTCCTGCTGTGTTTGGGTTAAAGGTGCACACGTCCTCAGTGGCTGTGAAGCCAGCAGGTGAAATACTGTGAAAGGTGAGAAGTGTGTCACTTTGGAAGAGGAAAGGGACTGTAGTTAGGGAACAGGAAACAATATGCTTTGGAAGAACGTACAATGGTTTATTTGTGGGGTGTGTAGGTGTCAAGAATACAAGTGCATGCAGTAACATAGGTAACTATGCTAAGCTAATTGTTCTAATACATTTGAGGTCAGATGTCTGCATAAAGATCCTCTTTTGCATATGTAGACAGTTTTCTCTCTGTGTTCATGGAGCTTATTTGCAAATCCTGATGGCACTATCAAAAACCCAGAGGTCAAGGGTCACTGACAGGATTCCAGAGGTTCCACTAAGCACCTCTCCACATTTTTCTGGATGAACATGTGAACTGGACAATAAGATGTTTTAATCACGCAAACAAGATGATCCCTGAGGAATCCCTATAAAAGTATTTTCATCAGTGGAACTACTGATGCTCTCTGTTCTTCAAATTAGATGATGCTAAAGTAGTAAGAATGTTTGTGTCTTTCCCTCCAAAGTTTTTGGCTACAGTTTTTTTTTAATTCAAATAACTTTGACCTGTTGCCTGGTTCTGACTTGAAAAGTGAACCAATATTTTTACCCTCGGTCACTGGACTTTAAGGGAAATAGGATTGCCCACCTCGCAATAATTCGCAACTCACGGCAAACACAATTCACGTGTTTTTTTGTGAGGGATGGAGGGGTTGGATTGCCTTCATGTATAAACTAGCAGGCCAATAAAAAATTGCTGAGCATCCTCCGTTCTTTAAATCCCGCTTCTCTCCAGAGAACAATAGGGTACATATTTGGACTTTGGAGCCAGTGACGGGAACCATTGAGTGGGCCGCTTTGGGATCGGATGCAGTGAATTAGTGTAAAGCCTTGGAGAGAAAAGGGCTGACACCATGCTTAGTTATGGCCCCTGCACTGGGTCCAGCATATTGCATGTGGCTCGACACCTGAAAATGAACAGTGGATTAACACTAATGTAGGACAAAGAAATATCATATAAGGGAAGACATTCATATGTGTGTTTGTGGGTATCTACTAGTGAATGGACAGAATCTGAGAAAAGAAATACTATAGTAAAATGGGATCTAAATGATTTTGTACTGAGATTGATTCAAGCCTGATGTTAGTGTCATTGGTAGTGACGCTTTGAGTGCTCTTGTGTGTAGAGGATGAAGTCCACAAGAAATAGAGACTTTAAAAGTGTAATGTATAGAGCAATTCCATTGAGGATTTTTTTTTATGTTATTCGTTTTTTGCCAAAAAGCACTTCATACAAATCCTGGAACAAAGCTAAGAACTGCACATTTATTCCAAACCGTATGTAATAGAACGGCTTTATATCGAAATGTTGCTTAAGTAGTTAGAAGGATAGTGACTTTTCTCCCTACATTTTTATCTACTGTTTTTTTTACAAGTCTGGTGTTGGAGTGATTAGTGAACAAAATATAAACTAAGCAAAAAGAGAAATGCAACATCTAAAATCATAGTTACATGTTTAATGAGCTGAAATAAAGATCTCATATGCATGATAATCTTTTCTTTCTAATGTAAAATTCATAGGTTAGGGCCCAATGAATGTGTTTAATTTGACGGATTTCCTTACGTAACTTAACTGGATCTCAGTAAAAACCTTAAAATTGTTGACTGTTTAATTTATTTTTGTTTAGTGTATCTACATCTTACATCTTAGCAGTAGTTCGGTGGTGCATTGGTATTAGTTCATTACGTGACAAAATAAAATATGATTTCCTGTATTAATGATTCTATATTCTACACTGAACTATTGTGAAGCGAGAAACGGGTCATTCTCAGTCATTATCAGTGGTTCTCCACTCTGGCAGTTCTGTGCCAATGCTTGTTAGCCTAGCATTATGAATGGCCTCTGTGCTGGTGCTACACATAGGCCTGGAGCAATAGAGGCTTGTGGCACCCTACCATATGCCTGAACAAAACGTCCATATGCCTCACTGGTTAATTCATTCTTGTTAGGCGATGTGTCTGTTTTATTTTTCCACAGATTACAATGTTTCACAATGTCAAACCGATGCATAAACAAAACAGGGAACGACTGCAACAGGCTAAACTTAGTTAGCTGTAATAAAACAGTTATCTTTGCATCCTGACTTGTATAAATCCTGATATAAATGTTACACTGGATCCTTGTGAGCCTTTAAATGTCAGTGAATCTACTGGGTACATTAAAACACCCTGTGTAATTACATTTATAAATCCCCAGTACATATCTCCTGCACTTTCTCTAGCCTCATTACCGACAGTCTGTGTGTGTGTCGCCGTTTGAGACCTGCATGTGTGTTGTACAGTATGTGTGTACAGGATGAGAGAGAGAGAGAAAAACTAGTTAGAAGCTAACATTCAATAGCATACAGGCTCTCCATGGTCCTGGTGTAAAACGGGGTCAGCTGATGGCAAAGTAAGACCTGTATTCTGCACCGGGGTAGGCTCTGTGGAATCGACAGATGGAGGATAGGTTCCCAGAGAGCACAGACCTGCCACAAATAGCTTTAAAAACACACATCCAAGCACACTCACCCAAGCGCACACACACGTGGGCATGTACAGTATACAGCCACACGCATACAGTAGACAGACCCATCATTGCTTAAGCGGAAGACAGCATCTACTCAATAGCTGTCATTCTTGCAGCGATGGCAAAAGTACTCACTTCCTGTACTCAAGTAGAAGTACAGATACTTGTGTTAAAAAATACTCTGGTAAAAGTAAAGTACTGATTAAACTTTTTTACTCAAGTAAAAGTAACAAAGTACAGGCTTGGCAATTTACTTAAAGTATAAAAGTAAAAGTAGCCTTGTGAATGACAACAATTTTTATGCAAAGCTACATGACCACACAAATGTTACTAGAGTGCAAGCTGAGAAACTTCAGTGGACATGTAAAAAATGCTCTTTATGTGCCAGTGCCTACATTTTATGGAATCAGATTTGTGCCAATAATATCAAACAAAACTTTTTGAATAGCAAACAAAAATGACTAACTCAATTAAAAAAATATTCATCTCAAAAGCAAAACTTAAAATTTGCAAACAAAACATTTTTGTAGTTGTAAACTATTGGGCCCGGTTCCCCAAAACGTTCTTATCGCTAAGTAGTTCTTAACCTATTCCTTAACCTCTCTCTTAACCTAATGGCACGGTTCCCGAAACGTTCGTACGCTAAGTATATCTTCTGTAAGTCATACTTTCGTAAGGTTGGTCTGGACCATTCGTAGCTCTCTCTTAGCGTTGTTTGAGCTCAAGCCGCTAGTCGCCG
>JACXGM010003024.1:0-43707 GCA_016801145.1 Umbra pygmaea | reverse complement strand
CAATGGGTGCCAGATCTTTTAGTTATGCTGCCCCCCGCCTATGGAATTCTCTTCCCCCTGATGTTCGTAATAGTGACTGCTTGTTGACATTTAAAAAGCGTCTAAAGACACATCTTTTTATACAGGCTTTTTAAAATATGTTTTATTGAGTTTTAATTTCACTGTATTTGTATGTGTGGCTTGTTTGTTATAATTTGTTATATGCATATTGCTTGTGAGGTGACCTTGGGTGTTATGAAAGGCGCCATTAAATAAAATGCATTATTATTATTATTATTATTATTATTCTTCCTCTCCTAAAAGATTTGCGCACGTCTCTGTCTACGCCATCACAAGCTCCTACTGGCAACTCTTAACCACTTGAGAGACCTCTCGAGCGGTCTTAAATAGCCTGGGAGAGTAAGAGTGATTCTTAGCTTTGAGAAATTTGATAACTTGCTTTTATACTTAAGTTTGAGAGTAGGAGTAAATTTTGTCAATTCTCAGCACTTAAGACTAAAATGGCACTTTGAGAAGCTTGATAAATACGGGCCCAGACTTTTGACAAGCCAGCCTCTGACCGCTAATGCACATAGTTTGTACTGTGCTTTACAGGCTGTTATAGCTTCTAGCTATCCTGTATGGGATATTAATGATCTGCATTTACTTTATGCAGACAAATTGTATATTTCTGTTTTACTAAACTTAACCCTAACTATTTAAACATGGTTTTTAAAGAGATTGCTTTTAATAGTTAAGACAGGATCGCCATAAAGTGTACATAATTGTGTGAAGAGTCAACATATTAGATTGATTACATTGATGTCCAAGATAACAGTAAAATTATAAGATCAAACAAAATAGTAAAATGGAAAGTTACAACATTCTAGTACTAAAGGACCCTTTCCCAAGTCAGTAGGACTTTGTGTTGCATCAGCCAGGCTATTAAACCCTTGCAATGTGTCCTTTTCCTGTCTCTCCCTGTTACAAAGTGCATCTCTAATTTTACAAATATATCATGCTTCAGCAAATTTGCCACAGCAAGTGTATGTGTATATTAGATCATCACTTAAAAAGCTACAATTAAACCCTAACCTACTCATAACCTTGTCAGTTGTGTTGAGGTAGATTAATCGTATTGATTGTATGGTTCATGTTTTGTTATTTCTTTATTTAATAATTGATTTGAGCATTGATTTTGTTATCCGGTAAAATCAGAAAAACTAACCTTTGTTCCAAATGACATCACCATTCAGCAAAAAGTCTCATGAAAATGTTGCACTATACAGTATGTTGCCTAGAGTACACATTCATAAGGAAAATCGGTGATCTTGTCTCGACTGTGAGTTCACCTCCATTTTAAAATGGACTGATAAAAGGATCAACAACTGCGACAATAACAAAATCCCATTAACCTAAATCGATTGGAGCAATAAAAAATATTAGATTTTCTGTAATGTGCCCTGCAGGCCAATGATTCCAATACATTAAGTAGGCACAGTAAGCCTTTAATAAAATGTTTATGATGGAACTGGACAGTATTCAAAATCTATTTATACACCAAACCAATGTCAATCCACTGCAGGTCTAATTTAAAATTGAGCTTGATGAATTTCGACAGGCACTCAATTTCAAATGTTGAGAGGACATTACAGTTCCTGGATCACTGTGGGAAAAGTCTTTTTAATCTTGATGACACCCCCTCTTTGGCACGGCACTGTGCTCTTTGTAATTATTTTACAGCCAAGACAAAACAAAACAATTTTCTGGGACAGAAAGCACCATTGATTGCATTTGTCTAAAAATAAGAGGCGTTTTCAAGAAAAGTGTGGACTACTTACAGCAGTACCCAAGACACAGACAAATTGGGAATCAATGACCTGCCCACAATTGGTTTTGACTCGTTAGAACAAACATTATTGATTCTTTACACATCCTAGAAAGTCCACTTGCTTTGTTATTTCTAAATGATTATTACTATATGCTTTGTGACGTTTTGAAACATGCAGGAAGACTCATATAATACGTTGTTATTGACAGCTTTGCTGTCTTTCGCAGTAATACACTAATTCAATGAAGAAAGCAATCTTTTCTTGTTTGTTTGACCACACATTATTTTTATGTGTGTGTGTGTGGGATGGAGAAGCACCAAGGTCATCCTTGACTTGGATTGCATGGTGGCAGTGGTAGTCTCCCTTAGAGCATAATGACTTGTTGTGTGTAGTCGACTAGTAAATATTGCTTAGGTTCATTCAACTGTTTTCACAAGGACATCTGGTGATAGCTAAATCAATCATATATGTTCGGGAACCCTACTGTACTGTATATTACAGTACTCTACTTTTCTGTACTGGACTTTATACTATTTGTATTCTACAATATATTGCACTATACCTGGCAGTTCAACACTGTCCCGTACGCTAAACTGTATACTTGCAAATTTATCTTTTTTTGGGAGGACACAGAGAGGAAAAAGATTGAACAAAAAAAATGATTTACTATTTTGTACTACACATCTGTGGACCACCTCATGAGATTTCTCTTTTGTGAAGTAAATCTAGTGATACTAAGGGCCTATTCACACTACAATATAGTTTGAATAAAATATTGAAGAACACTTGCAGTGCCACTACATTCTGAAAACTTGGGGTCTTCAGTGCAGGCACAGATTAACGCACGGACCTACTGGGCACTTGCCCAGGCCACTGGGCCAGCAGGGGGCCCTGCAAATTTACTGTGTCTATTCTTTTCATGAAATGTAATGAAATGTCTGCTAAATGTAGAAATGCAAATTATTCATGGAATTTTCTCCTGTGAGGTTAGAAGCTTTTTGATAAAAGTGTGTTGTACAGTTTGTTATACAGTATGTTGATAGATACCGGAGATATATAAATTAACCAATTGATGGTGTGAAAGTACAGAATAATGTGTGCATTCTCTACCCGTGAATTAGTGCCATTGTTAATCCTGTATGATGGGGCATACAGGTGCAACACTGTTGTCAAAAAAATTGGTGAAGGGGGGCCTTTGAGACATCTGCCCAGGGCACATTATCGCCATAATCCGTCGCTGCTTTTGTGCTAGTGTTATGATACATGATCATAAGTGTAGTTTAGAAAATTAGCCACAGTTTGACATGTTTTACGAACTGTATGGATGTTTTATGTATCGTGGCAGGATATTTGTATTTATGGTTTAATGTGTTTTGTAGAGTGTATGTGTCACGCCCAGCCAGTGTGGCTGGCGTGAACGGACTATGTGAACTGAGATACGGACTCATGTAATATGTATTGTGGTTTATTGTTTTCATTCAGTGCAAGTGCATGGTGTTTTGTGTTCAGGTTTTTATGTGTATGTTGCTTTATGACTGACAGCTCCTCCAGTTAAGCAAATCCTAGTCCAGTCCAGGTTGTGTCAGTATAATGTCTATCTAGTTAATTACTGATTACGTTCAGCCGTGTTTCTATTAGGTTTGTGCTAAGTATAAAGAGGGCTGCTTAACTGGAGGGAGCTGTTGGTCATGGATATCTGTTCGGGGGTGTTGGGATACTTTGTTTATTGTTTTATCGGAACAAGAGTGACGTTATTTATGTTTGTGAGAAGTGAGTCTGAATAGTTTATATGTATATGTACTTCGCTATTCCGTGTACCCTGCAGCCCGGTTCTAGAGGTCTGTGAGAAGTGGGTCTGAGTAGTTAATTAAGTATATGTATCCCGCTATTCTGTGTACCCTGCAAACATCTTGTGTATCAGCCCTGGATTTTTTAAAGATATATAAAGTATCTACAACGAACCATCCATCTGCCTTGAACTCCCTCTCTCCGTTACACCTACACTCCCATTCGTGACAGTATGTGTTTTTGTTAATGCGCCAACCTCTGGGTGCTGGGAGAGTGGTAGACACTTGGTTTCTCATTGCGCATGAATGGTGCATTGGGTAAATACCCACGCCTGTGCGTAATGAGTAATCAAGATGCCTATTTAGTTCCAGCGTAGTAGATGGTTGGCGCGGATTATTGTGAGTCAACTCCTGTCATGGAGGAGAGAAAAAGAGAGGCATGTTTCCAACTTCTACCTGAGCTGTTTATACGTAAGAATGTACAAATTTGATTGAGCCTTCACCTCGTTATGTGTCGTACAATATGTATGTTTCGTTGTCAGAACCAGGCATACGTTATATAGAGAATTTGTGCCTAATGCCGCGTTAAAGCATTGTAACTATAGATATATATATATATACACCAACCGTATATCTCAGAATTTCTCCCAAATAACGTTCTCAGGAAACTATTTTGAAAACCTGAATAACATTATATGCCAACATATTTAGGTTTTTTTACGTTTCAACTGCACGTTTCGTTATTAGGCTATATTTGTACTTATATTACGTTGCCCCTGTACATTTAGTTTGGCGGATTTATGCAAGAACATTCCACACATTCCATAGCGTTCGAAATGATATTGCAACATTCACAGTTAATGTCAGGTATGATACTAACGGTTAAGGTTAGGCATTAGGTTACTAACGGTTAAGGTTAGATATGACATTACTGAGGTTAAGGTTAGGATTATGTTTAGAGTTAGCATTGCAAAAAAACAACAATCGTCTGTCTGCATGACGCAGACAATGTAGAACAAAACACGCACAAAGCGCCAGTCTGGATTTGAACTTGCGAACACTGGCATGCAAGTCGCAAAATTTATACGCCCGTCCACCATCCCTGACCTCCACCCTAGCAAAAACTACGCTATTTACAGGCTACATCATGATTTTCATATGTTCATATTTAACATTATTTGAGTGTTTAATTTAGTTCCCTACAAACGTAATTGACCCTCTCATATGTTCATATTTACAAAATAGTTCCCTCAGAACGTATTTCATGTGATTTAGGGCTGATATACACTCACCTAAAGGATTATTAGGAACAACATACTCGTACTAATACTCTGTTTTACCCCCTTTCGCTATGGAGATAGCTTTGCTTTAATAATATTGCAAATGTGCAGACTACAAGTCACAAATAAATTCTACAATTTGTAAATAGACAACATGGTGCACAAATAAAAGTAAGATCCACAAACAAATGTCTCATAATCCACAAATATAAAACACAATCCACAAATATAAATCACTATCCACAAACAAATGTCTCATAATCTACAAATATTAAACATAACCCACAAATATAATTCACTATCTGCATAAAACTTTTTGTATTTGTGGATCATGTAATGTGTTTGGATTGGTTTCTATTTGTTTAAAACAGGATCCATTTCTCCTTGTCAAAGTACTGTAGTCTGTTAGCTAGACAGACAGTCTATGAGCTGAAAAAGATATTAACATTTTGTTTGATACATGAATTGGATGTACTTGTCACTTTTATATTATGTCTGGTTACGGTTGTGCATTCATGCGCTAATCAATCTTGTCAGTGCTAGAAGGTATACAGCATATGTCTTAGTGACGTCGCACTTGCACTTCTGAGTCAGACTAAGGTAGGCTTTAGAGCTTTTAGATTGACTCCTAGCTAATTACGGTATCTACAGCTATAGCTGGGAAGTTAACTTATGCAGATGACAACGACAGAAGGGAAAAAGTAAAAAATTGTGCTAAGGAAAAAGTGTTTATGACGATAGATGAGCAACACACCAAACGCGCTGTGAAAGGCTGTTTATTGTAGCGTGTGTTTTGCTTTTCACTGGGTCCGCCAAAGCGCCTTGTTGTAGTACTATGTTCTAAGTAACTAACGTGGCCAAAGCTAATTACTGTGTGATTGAAGCACTTTCCATTATTATATTTTACACTGAAACTAAGACATACTGTCACGCCTAGCCCAGTGTGGGCTGGCATTTAAAAACTATGAACTGAGTAATGGACTCAAGTCTCTGTTTTGTTCAGATGTGTTCCTTATTGCAGTGCTATTTGCACGGTGGTTGAGTTCTGTATGTGTGTGTTTCTTTAAGCCAGGCACCTCTCCCCCCAGGTCAGCTTTTGCCATGTAGGTTACTAAGATAGTTGGGTTAGAACAATAGCTAATTAGTAAGTGGATGCAGCCGTGGTAGGCTTGCTAGGTTGGTTAGACAGTTAGTTAGTGGCTTTATAGGCCAGCTGAACTGGGGAAGAGGTTGTCGGTCATTGCATTTCATTTGGATTACGTTACGGGTGATTGCTGTTGTGCTTGTGATGTTTCGTCCTGGAGTACTAAACGTAAGTGTGAGAAAAGTGATGTTTAGTGGAGTAATTGCGTGCGCTCTTGATGTTTATCCTAAGTGTCTTTGCCACTATAGAGTATAGTAAGTATAAGTGTTGTTACTCATCTACCGTCGTGCACTCGCTAACTGAGTCACCTGCACTGTATATCGTTGTTGTATGTCTCCGGACTAACCAGAAAGTAAAACGCTAAACCAGTTACATGCCTGTCGGTCTCCTTTTCTTCACACAACCAACACACTCGTGACACATACAGCCCTAGTAAAACAGTACTTCTGAATTTTCTAGCATAAGATGATCCTATAGACTTATGAGATTAATATGGTTTTAAGAAGCTATTTTATAGAATTTCTTTTTTTATATGGTCAATATGGTTTCAAATTATTATTAGAAAAATTCCCTCCACAGAAACAAACACTTCCAGAGGGCAAACTGCATCCTAAGTTGTGATAATTTTATTTGAAGCTCTTGCGCAATATAATTTAACTCTCTCTTTCTTTGCCTAGATGATAGTAACACCTGTTCTCGACGTATATTCAACTGAACACACAAGAAGGCCATCCTGACGTCTCACCATCACTGACCGATGATCGTCGAGAAAATTTAACAACATGCAGATAGATGTCGATTGTGTGGCCACACACAGTTCTAACATCATCATAAAGTTACAGACAGGAGGTAAATGCCTTGGCTACCTGGTGCCAGAGCAACAACCTCTCTCTCAACGTCAGCAAGACTAAGGAGATGATAGTGGACTTTAGGAAACGGCAGAGGGAGGGTCTTGCCCCCATACACATCGATGGAGCTGAAGTCGAGAGACTTCTAGAGTTCAAGTTCCTCGGTGTGTTCATCAGTGACGACCTCACATGGTCCCGTCAGACAATCTTGGCAACAAAAACTGCCCAGAAGCGCCTATACTTCCTGAGGAGACTCAAGAAGTTTGGCATGTCTGCCAGGATTTTAACAAACTTCTACAGGTGCACCATTGAAAGCATCCTTTCAGGTTGCATTACAGCATGGTACGGCAGCTGCTCCGCTGCTGATCGCAAGGCCGCTGCTGATCGCAAGGCCCTTCAGAGGGTGGTGAAGTCAGCGGAGCGCATCATAGGCTGCTGGCTTCCCTTCCGTGCAAGGCATCTACCACAAGCGATGCCTGAGGAAAACACAGAACATCCTAAGAGACGACAGCCATCCAGGCCGTGACCTTTTCTCACTGCTGCCATCTGGTAGACGTTACCGGAGCATCAAGGCACAGACTACCAGATTAAAAAACAGTTTCTTTCCGCAGGCCATTCGGCTGCTCAACATGGAACATTGATCACAAATCACAAATCATTTCTTGAGCCCTGACATTCTCTGGTCACTTTATCCACTCTACATCTGATGTAGCAGAATTCAATGCACCTTTAACAGTAATTTTCCATGCCATATTTTATAATATTTATTACTTCTGCTGTCGTACACTCTCCGGACCACTGCTCAGTACATAGTGTATTTTGTATTTTGTTATTATTATTATCGTTTTAAAATTTCTTTATATTGTATATAACCTTTTTAACCCCTCTGTGTAGATGTGTCGAGCCTTGTCAAAAGAATTTATCTGCATAGGATGATGTGATGTTAACCGATGCACATGACAAATAAACAACTTTGACTTTGACTAGAGCACTGTAGGCTAAGTGCATGTAGCTGTATTAATTTTCAATAAGAAATCAAATTGGCAGGTGCATATCTAACACCAAAAGGCCTTGTTGTTTTTTGTCTACTGTTTATTGTTGAGTACCTAAGCTGTTTAAAATGAAAGCCTACTGATATACTTCAGCAGTAATGCACAAGTAGGTGTAGTATATATGGAATCCGTACCACAGCCAGGGGATACAGCCCTTATCCCTGGTCTGTTGAGTACATTCTGTAAACACTCAGATTCCATATTTTTATTATAAGGCCTTTCTCACATTATGAGGTACTATGATTTGATGGTTGAGCAAATAAATGTATGTTTTCAATGTGAAACACATGTTGAATAAGTGAAAGGGTTATAAATACTTTCTAATGGCACTGTATTTACTGTCTAAAATACAGTTTACACAACAGGCAGGCATATAAAGTGAGGGAAAAAAAATATTTGCTCCCCGGCTGATTTTGTACATTTGCCCACTGAAAAAGAAGTGATCAGTCTATAATTTTAATGGTAGGATTTTTTGAACAGTGAGAGACAGTTTAAAAACTAAAAATTTTAGTTTTAAATTGATTTGCATTACTATGAGTGAAATAAGTATTTGATATTGATATTGTTAAAGAGAGTGCTCCTAAAGTCAGAATGTTACCTGTATAATAGAGACCTATCCACAGAAGAAAGCAATCAGTCAGATTCCAAACTCCTCACCATGGCCAAGACCAAAGAGTTGTCCAAGGATGTCAGGGACAAGTTAGTAGACCTGCAGCAAAAGTCTGGATTGGGCAACAAGACCATAGCCAAGCAGCTTGGTGAGAAGGTGACAACAGTTGGTGCGATTATTTGCAAATGGAAAAAACACAAAATAACTGTCTTCTCCTCGGTCTGGGGGCTCCATGCAAGATCTCACCTGGTGGAGTTGCAATGATCATGAGAACGGTGAGGAATCAGCCCAGAACTACACGGGGGGATCTTGTCTGCTGGGACCATATTCACCAAGAAAACAATTGGTAACACACTACGCCGTGAATGAATGAAATCCTGCAGCACCCGCCAGGTCCCCCTGCTCACAAAAGACCAGTCTGAAGTTTGCCAATGAACATCTGAATGAAACAGAGGAGAACTGGGTTAGTGTTGTGGTCAAAATCAAGCTTTTTGGCATAAACTCAACCCGCCATGTTAGTAGGAGGAGGAATGCTGCCTATAACCCCAGAAACACCATCCCCACTGTCAAACATGGAGGTGAAAACATTATGCTTTGGGGTGTTTTCTGCTAAGGGGACAGGACAACTTAACCGCATCAAACTGACGATGGACAGGGCCATGTACTGTTAAATCTTGGGTGGGAACCTCCTTCCCTCAGCCAGGGCATTGAAAATGGGTTGTGGATGGCTATTTCAACATGACATTGACATTGAACACACGGCCAAGGCAACAAAGGAGAGGCTCAGGAAGAAGCACATTAAGGTCCTGGAGTGGCCTAGCCAGTCTCCAGACCTTAATCCCATAGAATATCTGTGGAGGGAGCTAAAGGTTCGATATGCCAAACGTCAGCCTCGAAACCTTTATGACTTGGAGAGGATCTGCATAGAGGAGTGGGACAAGAGCCCTCCTGATGTGTTCAAACCTGGCAACCAACTACAAGAATACGTCTGACCTCTTTCATTGCCAACAAGGGTTTTGCCACCAAGTACTAAGTAAGGTTTTGCAAAGGTGTCAAATATTTATTTCAGTCATTGTAATGCAAATCAACTTTTTTGCCAAAATGCAAAGCACAAATTTTACAGCTGCAGCTCTTAGAAACCCCATGTACGTCCCTGTGTCAGGCTGTCAGGATACATGTCTTACAAGCTGTCTCTCATTTGTCTATTAAACTTTGGCCATTACTTGAAGTTCCAAATGTCTCAATACCACCTTTTTTGTTCAGTATGGTGTAGGCTGTGTTATTCAATACCCTTCACTAATATTGGCATGCTTGATAAATGTGAGGAAAATGGGCTTGTTCATCCTCTTGATCTTTCCTTTACGTTGAAATATTCACAAAAAATGTAACCTTGAAAACTGGTTATAAATAAAAAGAAGTGTGTAAGAAAAGTAATATTTATCTATTTAACGCGTGACACAAATTATTGGTATTCTTTACTCATTTGTGAGTAAAAGGTAACAGTACATTCCTTCTGCCATCACTGTATGATTGACATGAGAATACAGTAATGATGTGTAAAAAAATGTTTAGCTACACAAATCAGGTAATGGCTAAAAGAAAATAACACAATGGCTGAAAATGTCAATTTCTACTATCAGGGCAATAATTATGAAGTTCATAGCAACTGGAGATAGAAGAGGATGTGTGCCTATATTGACCTCACACACAGTAAGGAGGATGGTTTGAGTAGCCAAAGAATATCCAAAGATCACAGTTGGACAATTGCAAACATTAGGTGGGTTTTTGAGTCGTAAAGACTCCAAAATATAAAAATCATAAGATCAAACACAATGTTCATAACCACAGAAAAAAGCCTTTGGTGTCAACAAACAAACTCTGATGAGCAGTTTGACAGATATCACTAGAGCTTGAAAATGGACCAGCTTCTATGGTCAGATGAGATGAAAATAAGACTTTGGAAACAAACACCAGAATTGGGTTTGGCATAGACCATAAGGGTATTTCAGAAAGTGGGTTTGGTGAAAACTCAGTTCGCTAAGTATTGACTCTGCATTTACAGTTTCAAAATGCCAGTTCAGTGGTACGCTGAGTCGGTTGCCATTGCAACATACTTTGTAAATCTAACCTGCTCACTAGCAGGTCTTATTCAACAATAATCCTAAATCACAGACAGACAAAAGATATAAAATAAGTATCCCATTGCACCAATCGAAGCAGTAATGAACTTGGTATTACATTTTGAGACTTCGAGCACCAAGTTGTTAATTTCATATATTTCAGGGTTTAGAGGTGTCATTGGCTGCATAGATGGACTCATATTCCTATCAAAATTTAGAGACATCAATGATCTAGATAACGATGTGGACCACCCTGCTGACACATGAGGTGGACGAGCAGTCAAGAGATACAATATGCTACAATAACTTCTAATTGCCCCTTCAAGTCCACAGTGTCATAGAAATACAATGTTTTTCTTCTGCTATTACTTCTCTTAACTGTCAGTTCTTAATTGGCAAAAGCATTCATTAATATTTCTAATTCCGCTGGGGGAAAAAAACAAGTGGTTTGTCTCTTCTTTCTCCTGTTGCCATGATGAACGGTGTTGTCTGTGTTCCACTGATGAGGGCTTTTTATATCCTAATGCTCATGCTTATTTCAGGGTTGCTTCAACTCAGAGTTGACTGAGCTAATTGTTACCTGTTCTGAAACATTCAACTAAGAATGGCAATGCAGGACAATAATCGCCAGAGACGATAGAGACAATAATGTGTTAAATATTTCCTCTATCTGATTACACACGGTATCAGCATATTTATTATTTATTCGGTCTTGACGATCAAAAATTATTAAATATCTAAATATTTACTTTACATTGTGTAATTCATTGAGAACAAAATGATGTAACAATGATAAATGCAAACCAAAATCACCTACTAAGGGCTGGATGCAGTCTCACACAGAAAATCTAATTAAACAAATTAAACAGGCTGTTCCAACTAGCATGAATTTCATCATGGCAACTCATAGATGCCTCGTGCTTGTATGCACTCCCAACAACATCTGGGCTTGCTCCTGATGAGATGGTGGATGGTGTCCTGGCGATCTCCTCCCAGACTTGGATCAAGGCATCACTGAGCTCCTGCTTTTAGCACAGGTCCCACTAGAGCATTGGTTCTCTAACTTCTCCTGGGGGACTCCCAGCCATCTCACAGTTTTGTTGTAGCCCTGAACTAGCTCACCTGATTCAAGCAGGTAAGGGATTGATGACTAGTTGACAAGTTGATTCAGGTGTGCTAGTTCTGGGATACATCTAATATATGGCATGGCTGGGGGTCCCCCAGGAGTGGTTTGAGAACCACTGCATTTGAGGACATTGGGCCTGAATGGGGTGCAGGTACCGGCGCATGCTACCAGTAGTGAAACAGACACTAGCAAAACTGAAGAAGAATCAGCCAGGAAGGATAAATAGAGAGCAAATATCTGTGGCCACCACCTGCAAAACTATTCCCTTTTAGGGGGTTGTCTTGTGTTGTCTCTCCAGTGCACCTGTTGTCACTTTCATTTGCACAAAACAGGTGACATTGATTGACAATTGCTTATGATTCACAACTGGACAGACTGATGTCCCCAAAGATTTAACTGACTTGATGTTATACATGTTCCCCTTAAAGAAATTTAGCAGTAGATTATTATAATGCCAGTGCAGTTTAATTTACCTAATGGAACCCAAATGTAGATTATAGGTAAAATATGCACAAAATTAATATTCAGCATTTGATGCACTTTTCTGAAATTAGTTATTTAATTTTGTAAGTTAGAACAAACAAGTAACAAATACTTGCTTACTACAAAGGTGCAAACAAATCTACACAGGTATAAAAAATATATTTAAACCTGTTTTGTAAACTGTATTTTAGACAGTAAATACAGTGCCATCAGAAAGTAGTTACAAGCTTTTCACTTATTCAACATTAGTTTTTTTACATTTGAAAAATGTATTTATTTGCTCAACCATCAAATCATAGTAACTCATATGGCCCTATCTTACACCCAGCGCAATTGACTTTTTACACAAAAGCATGTATCATTCCTATCTTGCACCCGACGCATATGGGACTTTTCCCTCCACATACGCACGTCGGTAAATTAGTGAATGAACTTGTGTTCGTTGGGCGGTTCAGCGAAAAGAAGAGGCGTGTTCCAGCGCAAACGTTCCCTGGGGCTATCTTGCAGTTCCCGAAAACCATTCCACCACTGACCAGGAAAAACCTGGTTAAAAGTCATTGGCGTGTTATTCATATGCTATTTTAAGGGCGCATGCTTAACGATAATGTAGCGTGTGCACAACGCGCATCCACTTTGCTCCTCTCAGCTACACAAATGTAGCAGTTCTTTATTATTGCAATACGTAATTAGAAGAAAAAATACTACCACACGAGGGAAGTCATGGTGGTGTCCGAAAATGTGAAAAAATAGGTATAGGCTACATCTAGTGTACACATTAACTTTCATTATTCAGAATGAAATATTTGCACTGATATACATCAACCTCAAGGGAACCCATTCAATCAACATACAAGTCATTTTCAATGCTAATAGTAAAATCACTAGTGCTGTACGAATCACGAACGATTCGTTCTTTTTGAACGAATCATTTTAGTGAACTGGGTGTACTGAATCACTGCCTTAAAAGATTTGTTCAATTAATGAATCACTTCTGCAAGAGAAAATTACGTAGATGTAGCCTACGGGTGAAGTCCGAATCAAAAACCTTTGTAACTTAGTAGATGTCATCACCATCCCCTGAATAAATAGATACCCAAACTTATCATAATCCACACACGGCAGCAGAAATCGAACTCGTCTTTATAATATTTGTCATAAAGGCGGATTTGAAAGGGAATACTGAGTCTTGTGTCGCGAGAGTACGCAAACTATCTATACACAGCGATGATATTGGCTGTTCTTCACACCCATAATTATAAAAATATGTTTATCTAAGTATACTTAACGAGAATAAAATGTGTCATTCGTAAAATTCGTATTTTAATTCCCTTGAAAAGTACATGTGAGTATTTTCAATGTGTATTATGTAAGTCTATATTAACGCCACGTGAGATGAAGTGCGTGCATGGCATGCATGCATACATGCAGCCAGTTGAATACGTCAAGATGAGTAAACGGCGACAAAGGAGCAATATTTGGACCGTTTTCACCAAAATAAATCAAATTATTGCCAAGTGCACTACTTGCAAAATAAATTTGTCAACCCGTGGAGGATCAACAGCAAATCTCCACAGACATTTACATTTTTGTGTTCATAGCCTGAAAAATTAAACGAGTGCACTGCTTTCATAGTAAATAATAAGGTCACATCATGGGCACAAAATTAAAATAAGCAGTTCGAAAAAAAGATTAATTAACCGAATCAGTGATTCGAAAGATTCGAATCTTTTAAATGAAATGTACTGAATGATTCAGTTCACTTTAGTGATTCGGAATCCCCATCACTAAAAATCACCAATTTCTGCGAATTACTCACGACTCATTAATAGCAACTTTGCCATGAGGAATCCCCCCCTGGATGGGTGGCTGTGAAGGGGACAACGGCAATTCGTTAAAGACATTTTGTTAATGGTTAATGATGACACATTTTATGATGCCAGCAAGTCCGCGAAATGCTGTTTAATCAAAAACACACACAAACACGCAGTGTAGCCTAATTGCACAAACGTTTGGGACACTGAAAATGCGCGTCAGGTGTTTGGATAGAACAGGTACTACAGGTCGCAGCATTCTTTGTGGCTTGTTGTGTTTTACGCAACATTTCCATAAATCATGGATGTGTTGATGACATTAATTAGGAAATATTAGAGGACTTCAGGAGACGTGATGTTGAAATGCATGTGCCGTTGCAACTTAATCCAAATGCCCAGGAATACAGAACGGGAAAGGATATGCACCTGCCAATTTTATTTCTTATTGAACATGAATACATTTACATGCACTTAGCCTACAGTACTGTACGTCTGCATGTTGTTAAATTTTATAGTGTTACTATCTAGGCAAAGAAAGAGAGAGTTAAATTATATTGCGCAATAGCTTCAAATAAAATTATCACAACATAGGATGCAGTTTGCCCTCTGGAAGTGTTTGTTGCTGTGGGGGGAATTTTGTTACATACATTTCAAATTGGATTTTCTAATAATCATTTGAAACCATATTGAGCATATAAAACTCCTGTTTAGTGAATTCTAGCAGACAGTCTTACTGGATTACATATATGCAAATCCTATGAAATAAGACCAAACTAAATTTCTATAAAATAAAACCATATTAATCTCATAAGTCTATAGGATCATCTTCTGCTAGAAAATTCAGAAGTACTGTTTTACTAGGGCTGTATGTCTTAGTTTCAGTGTAAAATATAATAATGGAAAGTGCTTCAGTCACACAGAAATTAGCATTGGCCACGTTAGTTACCTTACCTAGAACATAGTACTAAAACAAGGCGCTTTGGCTGACCCAGTGAGAAGCAAATCACACGCTACAACAGCCTCTCACAGCGCGTTTGGTAGGTACCGTAATTAGCTAAGCGTCTAAAAGCTCTAAAACCTACCATAGTCTGAATCAGTAGTGCAAGTTCGACGTCACTAAGACAT
Source organism: Umbra pygmaea (assembly GCA_016801145.1). Lineage (NCBI taxonomy): Eukaryota > Metazoa > Chordata > Actinopteri > Esociformes > Umbridae > Umbra > Umbra pygmaea. The sequence continues at coordinate 28,510 of JACXGM010003024.1, read as the reverse complement.
AAGCTGTATACCTTCTAGCACTGACAAGATTGATTAGCATATAAATGCACAACCGTAACCAGACAAATTATAAAAGTGACAAGTACATGCAATTTATGTATCAAACAAAATGTTAATATCTTTTTCAGCTCATAGACTGTCTGTCTAGCTAACAGACTACAGTACTTTGACAAGGAGAAATGAATCCTGTTTCGAATAAGCCGGGTAGTGATGTGACGGTCTGTACTACTAGTACTAAAGTCTGGAGCTGGTTATCTATTAAACATAGCGAGACAACACTTAAGTTCAGTAAGACACAAAACACACAACTTCCTGATTTAAACATAAATCTAGTTAGTTAGCAAGCCATTTGCCCCAAAAAGGTTTTCATAGAAGGCTTACCTGTTTGAAGTGTAGTTGTTAGTTACTTTCATCAAGACTTGAGTCGTTCAAAACAGGAAATGATGTCAGACTAAAGGAAAATACCTGATTGGCTGGAACAGAGTCAGGTATGATTTCAAGAAGGCTAGCAAGGAGATTGAACATTTACAAATTGTTTCACACAAATCATGAGGAATATTTGCATCAAAATTCTGTAACCAGGAACCATTCCACAAACTCATTTTGCGATCCACGAATAAGGGACATTCCACAAACTTGGTTTTTCACTTTGTATTGATTATGTCTCACACACAAATATATATTCAAGTAATGGAAATTGTTTGCATGTTTTTTATTTACAGATCATAACATATTTGTTTGTGAATTTTAAATGTGTTTGTTTGCAGATTGTCAATTCTACTTGTGGACCGTGTTTCCTATTTACAGATCATGAGGTATTTGTTTGTAGATTTTGTTCATTTGCAAATATTTAGCAGTAAGAAACATTGCCAAATTGAGTCAAAATGTTGAAAACAAATACGAACCAATCCACACACATTACATGATCCACAAATACAAAAATTACAAATTGTTTTTTGCAGATAGTGAATTATATGTATGGGTTGTGTTTAATATTTGTAGATTGAGACATTTGTTTGTGGATAGTGATTTATATTTGTGGATTGTGTTTTATATTTGTAGATCATGAGACATTTGTTTGTGGATCTTACTTTTATTTGTGCATCGTGTTTTCTATTTACAAATTATAGAACATATTTCTGACTTGTAGTCTGTACACTTGGCTCTCAGCCAGGAACACTGTTTCCAGAGCGGCACCAACTCTTTGCTGGTCTAGAACTGTTCTTTTACCACATCGTGGTTACATCAGGGGCTGGGGGCGGGGATAATGCGACCAAAAACACAATGAAAAGTTTGTGACCGCCATTCTTAAAAACCAAAAAATATAGTACAAACAGGGCTCTCAAGTGTCACGCATTGAGCGTGACAGTCACTCATTTCACTCTTTTGTCACACACTCCTGCCACACATTGTATTTCTTACGCCAATTTTTTTTGTATAATACTATGGAATACTCTCACTATGGAACCGGCAGGAATTAAGCGCGTCTCCCCTGGATTGTCGAGCCTGCCACTTATCAGCCAATCACAAAAAAATAAATGGGCTACACAAAAGCCAATCAGAAAATAGCACTATTGTATCTGGGGAAGATTTAATGCAACAACCAATGAAAAAACATATCCTGTAAATGTTCACGTGATTCCTACTGGAAACGACTGGAGCTCCAAGCATCAGTTTGAGCACAGAGTAAGTCATGATCTCCAAATTCACAACTTGTTTGATACAAACAATGACAACTTGTTTGTATATGAACTCCCTTTACCTGATTAATTTGGTCTTAAGTAAGGACTTCCCAAAACTTGTGAACTCAGAGTCACTCAGAAAAGTACTTTTACTTAAGTAAATGTCCACCTCTGCTAGCATGTACGAGATGATCGCGCTTGGTATTCTAGAGTAGGTGTGGGCAAACTACGGCCCGCGGGCCAGATGCGGCCCACTTTGATCTGGCCAACAGTCTCCCGACGCTCTTGAGCGTCAAGGGCGATTGTATTGCGATTATCCCGTGAACCGTATATGCTAGCAACTAAAGCTTGGTACCGTTGGAAAGACGAAGATCAGCCGAAAATAATGAGTGTTGGCTCATCCATGTGGGTTTATCAGAGCTGACAGCTATCGCGCCTCGAAGTCGGTCATGTTTTTTTGACTTTTGACTTTTTTACTAAACACATTACAGACAGGAAGTAGCATGTGAAAATGACAAAATAGCAACTCTGAAATGATGTAGGACATCATCCTGCACAATACCAACATAATACCAATATGGTTGGAAAGAGGGGGATCCGCTGATAAAATAATGCCAATGCAAATAATGAGAAGTGGTTTGTCCATGTGGATTAATGACAAGCCGTAGATATCGCGTCTCAAAGTTGGGTACTTTTCACTGACTATATTTTGGTAAACTAAAAACATTACAGTTAAACAAGGTTTTACAAAACAAAACATTCATTTTCTGTAGGATACGCACCTAACTGTGTAGGGGGCGGGTTTAATTTAATGAAATAACATTTCCTATTTTTCATGCATCACTATAAAATGTGGCCCTTAATTTGGTTTCAAAAGCTAAATGTGGCCCTCAAGCAAAAATAATTGCCCACCCCTGTTCTAGAGCGTTGGGGGTCTTTGAATGTTGATCACGTGAATTTGATTGTGGGAAGCCAAAATTGTGATCATGATAAAAATGTTATTAATTGTGCAGCCCTACTGTCTTGAACTAATTTCGGAGGCTATCAAAGATCGCAGCCTTGTTTTTAGTGCTTCCAAATTTTAATGCTGATGCCGAGAGGGTATTTTCGATGGTTGGTTTGAACAAAACCTCAACACAAAAAAGTCTCTGGACGGGACATTGTTCCCAATCATGACCTTGAAAATGGCTAGGCTTGAGCCGAACTGTTTCAAATGTGGAAATTCTTCTGCAAGTCTGAGCAATTATTAATAACAACAACCAAAACATTCATAATTATTATTATTGAAACAACCCCATTCCCGCGACCCATCTAACCCGCCCCCCCCCTTAGACCCCCTGACGGGGGGGATGTCACTCTTGCCTGTCTTCAAAACTTGAGAGCCCTGTACAAAGATTGAAGAAAGATGGATTCAAAAGCGAAACATTGGTCGGTGGAGGAGACATTTAAATACATCCATCAATTGCCATAATCTGCAATCTTGTCTGGGAACGAAACGTTATGAATACGGGCAGGCTTTTATGTAGATGCAAGCCATTGTTTCCACAACCGATCGGAAGATGATTTGCGCAAAATGACAGCGAGAGGGAAAATTCAAGCTATGCTTTTTTTATAAACAGATACGTTTTGTCACAGAAGTTTTTCAAATGTATTTTTACAATTTAAATAGATGGCAAACGGTTGCTGATTTTTTGTCATACGTAGCAATAACTGAAATATGTCTAAGCATAGTAAGGCTCTGAAGTTATGGGTTTAGATTCCCATACGTTCTTAGGATTAGCAGAAAAATGTTGGGAACTATTTTGATGTTTGTGTATTGTGAGGGCCAAATTGCCAACTGCAGCATTATGTGGCAATGTGTGTTATTCAGGTTCATTAATAAAGCAGTGCAAGAAAAAAATAACAGTTTTTTTTTTTTGACTTCACTTAAAGCATTCGAAAATCTCCAGATGTTCATTTCATCACTTTACCTAAAGCAACCAAAGATTACTTCATAGTGCCTTATAAGTGTGCTATAACACATCATAAGTTATAACAATGCAGTAATGATAAATTGCTGCAATGATTCACGCAGAGGATCATTGTAACGCTGTATAAAGCACTATGTTGTTGTACATTATAAGTTAATATGATTATTTTTATAATGCATTATGATTGTTTATATTCAGGATTATGAGTATTCATGAGTGTCTATAACTATGCTTATAATGCATTATTACTACATTATGAGTACATTTATAATGCATTATTCATATGAGCGTTAAATAAAGTGTTACCAAAAAAAACTATATAGGTGATATACCACGCTAAGCACTGTGCCCAGGCAATCTGCAAGCCATCATGCCTAAGAACAGCCTTTCGCATGGAACAGTATACTGGCCATATACCACACTTCTTATGCCTCATCTGCTTAAATGTATTTTAAAAAACTACATAATCAACATAATCTATGATTTTATATGGTTAGGTTACATTCTGTGCCGCTAACCTACTCAAAATTATATAGGTCACTAGTTTGGTCTCGTGGTTGGCTAAATTGAATATATATACACCAATATATGACGACCGGAGACAGGAATGTATAAAAATGCATTTAATAATAATTCTGTCCAAATAGACAAGCAGATAAGGCAGTCAGGTATACAGCATTCTGATTGTAATCCTGGAGCAAGCAAAGGTCAATACACAGTTATTCCCAGGGCAGAGCTACATAGGCTGGGTCGTTGGTCAACAGGCAGGGTTGGGTACACGTGCAGACAGGTGGAGGTACAAAATCAGGATCCGAACTCTTGAACTTAGACAACTGGTAGCAAGGGTCGATACACAGGGGATCACAGGCAATGGTGCACAATTGTAGATTAATGTCGGTAGTCAGGAAGAAAAGCAAAAGTTCAATACAAAATAGATACTCAAGAATAACGCACATTAAGAAACAATACCTCGCAAGGAGGCTAACTAACTGGCAAGCTTTTACAAAACTAGTGACTGGGTGCAGGTGTTCAGTATTCCGGTGATTGTGACCTAAGTTGTGTGCTTCGTTCATGAGCAATGGGATGTGAGTAAATGACAGTGTCAGATGTGGACGTTACCGGACCGGATTGTGGAAACCTCACACAATAACACAGTACTCCCGCTGATCACTTTTGACTAATGTTGTAATGTGTGATGTACAATGGCGTTACGGAGACAAATGAACGTTCAAAATGAAATGTATTTTAATTCAAAACACACAAAATTAAAAGGACTTTGTGGAGTCAATCTCAAACCTACACCTAACAAACATGATAAAAAGAGACAATGAACGACAGTGAAACCAAACACAAACAGTGGTGATTAATGATTGGATCCAAGTGTGTGTGTGGTTAACTGTGACAGAAAGTGATTTATAGGTGAATGAAATGTTGTGATGTCTGGGTAAACAGCAGACATAACCTCTGATATGGAGTTGGTGGGGCTGTAGCCACTGACTCTGGCACTCATGTGGGAGACCATGACAATGCAGGGTTGTTGAGACAGTGATGGTGAAATGTTTTGTCCGTCTTTATGGACAGTGTCTTACTATATATTTTTTAGATTTGGTACTGACTTATGACCCATTATTTCTAGCTTTTTAATTTGACCTGGAACTTGTCAATTCTGACATAATTTGGAGAAATATATGTAAGTAAACTATATCTGTTATGCAGCTCATACTTCACCATTACATGTGTTGTGAGTACAGTACCGTATAATGTGTATTTGAGCCAGGCGTACGCTCTGTATATTACTACTGCATCAGAGCACATTAAATAATATATATCCGTTGTGCTGCTCTTACCTCTGTCCATCAGATACGTCCGTAAATTACTTTGTGTTATTTAATTCTGTCAACTCAGTTCATTAAATATTGGAGAACTACACTCCCTGCATTCTGGTCTACATTCCTTCAACATACACCTCCTGACAGTGTGTCACTCTCCAAATATTGATGAGTTTAAAATTTTGAATAAATTATAACATAATGCTGCTGCCTTGACTGGAATATTCACTCACATCCAGAATGATTTCTACATTATGTAATGGGTATAATCCTTCTGTATCACACACAGATTGAAAACTTGCAGCCTTGCAAACACAAAGCATTGGTCAAACACACAGATCAGGCAGCCTTATCCATCACACAATAAGATACACTAGGTATTAGGTATACAATAATGCAGAGGCATGCAGCATGACCAACATGTCAACCACAGCACGTCCCTTTGTACACATTTATTTTCCTTGTTTGATGGAAATTGAAAATGTCAACTTTTCATTTGCTCTGAAAATGGGCTAAGAATTGTCTTTAACAGTCTATTGTACCTAAAAACAATTAGATTACAAAATAGGCATCCACCAGAAGTCTGTTAAATGCATATTTTCTGTTCCAGAATGGTGTGGGTGTACCCCAACAACATAATGACCTTATGCCAGTCATTAAAACTCTTCATGTGACAGCCCAAAATTGCATTGAACTACTTTAAGGGAACTATTTTGCAAAACTGAAATACAGTGCCTTGCGAAAGTAATCAGCCCCCTTGAACTTTTCAACCTTATGCCACATTTCAGGCTTCAACCATAAAGATATGTAACTGTAATTTTTTGTGAAGAATCAACTACCAGTGGGACACAATCATGAAGTGGAACGAAATTTATTGGATATTTCAAACTTTTTTAACAAATAAAAAACTGAAAAATTGGGCTTGCAAAATTATTCAGCCCCCTTAACTTAATACTTTGTAGCAGAGATGGGGACTCGAGTTTGAGACTCAGACTCGAGTCGCACTTAAGTCGCACACACAGTGACTTCAGAGTTGACTTGAGACTCGTCCTCAAAAGACTTCATACTCGACTCGGACTCAAGATACTTTTAGGAATCGTCTTTTAAGCTGAATGTTATTCCCCTCTCCGCATTAAACTACCTACATAACCTAAGTACTACATAATATGTGTGGGTATCTACTGCATGCGGCGAACAAGTGAGAGAGGACAACACAAACATGTCAACCGCACCGTCACCTATTGTGCCATTCATCAAAAGCTCTGGCTTTAAAAATGTCATACAAACAAAATAAGCGCTGAATGCAAAATATGTGCTATTAAGATAAAGGATTCTGGCTCAACCACATGTAATTTTACCAGGCACCTGAAAACGCACCCTAATAGGTTAGCAAACATGTTTAGCTCAGCATTGGCCATCTATAATCACGGATCCTTAATTCTAAATCCGTGGCAGTTTCACGGAATCACAGCATGATGTAGCAAGAGTGTAAATAGCATAGATTTTGCAGGTTGTTAGTTTGGGGGTGGTGAGCGGGCGTATAAACATGCGACTCAAATACCAAATGTTACGAGTTCGAATCCATGCAGATCTTTGCATATATTCTGTTTTCTATACCTGCGCGATGCAGACGTGTTGCAAATATGCTTTTTTATCATTTTTTTACTCATTATAACCATGGTTACAAATGATAAATTACTACATAATACAAGTTACATCGAGTTAACAGCAAGGTTTCTGAGTCGTTAAGGTTGGGGGTTTGGAAAAGGCTTACATCGAATTAACAGCAAGTTTTCTGAGTGGTTAAGGTTAGGTGAGGGGTTTGGGAAAGGCTTACATCGAGTTAACAGCAAGGTCTCACTGTGCGCCGATCGCGGACTTCCATGAAACTGCCACGGATTTTGATCCGTGTTCATTTCACAGAATTTTCTGCCATTCCGTGGAACTGTCACGGATTCTGATGTTCATACTCCGTGGCAGTTTCACAGATTTCTAAGAGATCAGATTGCCAAGGCAACGGTAATTTACTCCGACTGTCATTCGCTAGATGTTATGAAAATATGAGTAAGCGTTTGTTTGCTTGCCAAACTTGTGGTAATTTACGTCCCGCTGGCTGCCACCACGTTAATTATTAATGTTGGCTGCAAACAGGTTAATTGTTGATCATGTAACGTTACCTGTTTTATTTAGTTAACATAACATTACAGTACACTGGACTTGAGATTCTGGGGGATGTGTTGACTTACCCTAGTTTATAAGCTGTCATTAGTTGTAGACGCAGTGCACATTACCTGATTGTGCTTTTTTCAGATTTTATTGCTAATCATTTTAGGGTAACTGTCTAATAATTTCTCCAGTTCTCTCAGAACCTTGGTTTTGCAGCAATAGTGTTTTGCATTTTGCTACAACGTGATTTTTTGCAGTTTGCACTAATTGGGAGGAGGATGTTAATTATGGTACGGTGAGGTATAATATTTTCTGTATTAAGTTCTCATGGCCCCACAGAGCCTGCACAATAGGAGGCAAGGTCTGTCTTTATGATTCAGCAACAGACAAGCAAATTCTTTCTTCATTAGTACCTCAATATTTGATGTAAACTATACTGTATGTCCATGTTATAAGGAAAAATATAGTTAATAATTTTAAACTAAAGTATTCCTGGTGTTTTTTGTCATATTACAATAGCCTGTTTACACTGATTATATACCAAACAATTCATCAAACCTGCTACTGTATTCTAATAGATAAAGGAGTCATAATAACATACTGTATTACTTTTACATGCTTTTAATTTCTTATACTGTATATAGCTATGTAGTGTTCTAAGCAGCCTGGTTGGAACGCAGCAGGTAATACAACACTCATAACCATGAGAGACTTGAGACTTGACTTGGACTCTAGCTAGAAGACTTGAGACTTGACTTGGACTTTAGCTCAAAGACTTGATACTTGACTTGGAATCTAGCTCAAAGACTTAAGACTTGACTTGGACTTGTGAGCATCTCTGCTTTGTAGCGCCACCTTTTGCTGCGATTACAGCTGTAAGTCGCTTGGGGTATGTCTCTATCAGTTTTGCACATCGAGAGACTGAAAGTTTTGTCCATTCCTCCTTGCAAAACAGCTCGAGCTCAGTGGATGGAGAGCGTTTGTGAACAGCAGTTTTCAGTTCTTTCCACAGATTCTCGATTGGATTCAGGTCTGGACTTTGACTTGGCCATTCTAACACCTTGTAATATGTTTATTTGTGAACCATTCCATAGTAGATTTTGCTTTATGTTTTGGATCGTTGTCTTGTTGGAAGACAAATCTCCGTCCCAGTCTCAGGTCTTGTGCAGACTCCATTAGGTTTTCTTCCAGAATGGTCCTGTATTTGGCTCCATCCAGCTTCCCATCAATTTTAGCCATCTTCCCTGTCCCTGCTGAAGTAGGCCCAAACCATGATGCTGCCACCACCATGTTTGACAGTGGGGATGGTGTGTTCAGGGTGATGAGCTATGTTGCTTTTACGCCAAACATAACGTTTTGCATTGTTGCCAAAAAGTTTGATTTTGGTTTCATCTGACCAGAGCACATTCTTCCACATGTTTGGTGTGTCTCCCAGGTGGCTTGTGGCAAACTTTAAACAACACTTTTTATGGATCTGTCAGAAATGGCTTTCTTCTTGCCACTCTTCCATAAAGGCCAGATTTGTGCAGTATATGACTGATTGTTGTCCTATGGACAGACTCGCCCACCTCAGCTGTAGATCTCTACAGTTCATCCAGAGTGATCATGTGCCTCTTGGCAGCATCTCTGATCAGTCGACTCCTTGTATGAGCTGAAAGTTTAGAGGGACAGTCGGGTCTTGGTAGATTTGCAGTGGTCTGATACTCCTTCCATTTCAATATTATCGCTTGCACAGTGCTCCTTGGGATGTTTAAAGCTTGGGAAATCTGTCTGTATCCAAATCCGGCTTTGAACTTCTCCACAACCATATCTCGGAACTGCCTGGTGTGTACCTTGTTCTTCATGATGCTCTCTGTGCTTTCAACGGACCTCTGAGACTATCACAGAGCAGGTGCATTTATACGGAGACTTGATTACACACAGGTGGATTATATTTATCACCATTAGTCATTTAGGTCAACATTGGATCATTCAGAGATACTCACTGAACTTCTGGAGAGAGTTTGCTGCACTGAAAGTAAAGGGGCTGAATAATTTTGCTCGCCCAATTTGTCAGTTTTTTATTTGTTAAAAAAGTTAGAAATATCCAATAAATTTTGTTCCACTTCATGATTGTGTCCCACTTGTTGTTGCTTCTTCACAAAAAATACAGTTTTATATCTTTATGTTTGAAGCCTGAAATGTCACTAAAGGTTGAAATGTTCAAGGGGGCGAAATACTTTCGCAAGGCACTGTATGTGAAATATGAACATATGAGAGGGTCAATTTCATCCAAGGGTTTGCAAGTTCAAATCTAGATGGACTATTCTGAGATATACGGTTGTCATGCGATTAGAGAACTGATTGACCAGCTCATTCTTTTGGCTGGCTAATTATCCTAAGGAGTAGGACTGAGACATAGATTCTGCCTGACAACTCCTGCTGTTGCCTGGTCAGTCCTGTCAAAGTCCACATGGTCTCATTGCTGATCTAGAATCTGCTTAAAAAATCATGGTGTGGCAGGCCACTGTCCATCTGTTCCTCCCTGTATGTTCTGACCAACTGGTCATTTGAACATTTGAATATCTTGATAAACCGTGTGGCTTTAAAAGGTCATGTACTCTTGTAAATCTCTACTCAGCACAGCCAGAAGAGGGCTGGCCAACCCAACCAACATGGTGTCCCTCTAGGTATATAGGACAAGCACCTTATTGCTTGTCCTTTGGTGTTTTTAGGCTGGGTATCTTTCTGTATATGCATTTTTAATGAACAATTGCTTTTGTACAAAAATAACATTAAACAGAACAATTTAAATGTGTGATTGATGATTTGACAGTGGGTCAAAATGGGTGGGTTTTCTTAAATACTTTAACCTATAAATGTTTCAGCAGCAAATATCAATTTCAGAGGTCAAGTCGCCAACATATGTCAGGTGTGAGACAGAGTATTACATTTGATTAATTCGATTTTTTTTACTGGCAAAACCTTTGAGTTTGTAAAGACTGGTGCAGGTAATGGTATGTCCATAATACTGATTGTGTTGACTTCCAGTTACATTTGATAGAAACAGACCAGCTCAATCTGAATTCCAATCACTGCAAAAACTAGGATACCAATAGGGCCAGTTGTTATCCCAGACATTCCATAGAAATATTACATTCTAGGATCTTTAACATTATTTGTAGGATGATAAGATTGGATAGAGTCTGCAGCTGCACGTCTATCGGTATGAATCAAATTAATTCTCCTCACATGGCTAGTTGTATCCCTAACCTGTTTTACACTCATTTTTAGTTCTCCCTACAATAACACATGTATAATGCACACAATTCTGTTTATTTGTTGACAGTAATGGTAGCCTTGTAAATGTTCCAGCATTTTTTATTTTATGAAAGAGACTATTAGCTCGGCTTCAACAAAGTTCACAAAAGGAGATAAATGTTGAAATTTTATTTAGTTAATGGACATCTGGCTTGATCTACTGGCTACAATTTCAGACTAAATTTAGATAAGCATTAAACCTGCCCGAACTACAGAAGACAAATGTGGAGAGCAGTGAGGCAGAGAACCAAGCTCAGCCAAAATGGATGCAGGTGCCATCATGAGAGGTTAGATCCATGACTCAAAAACTAGGGGCCATTGATTTCCTTGCCCTTTAAACAAACAAAGGAGCTTTTGCTGGACCTCCTGTTCATTTCTGACTTCTGCCAACCAAAACCACATTTCATGGACAGATTCAAATGTTCACCAAACAGTGCAATATCTGAGGCCTCATCTACTACTATGGAAAGAAACCACATCAAGTGACTACTGCAACTTCAATTTGAAGTCATCATCATGTATACCAACAGTGCAGGCAGGAGCACCTAACTGGCCCACTGGTCCTTGTTTTGGCATTCAGCACTCAAAAGGTACCACAGAGGGCAAATTGTCTCAGCACCCTCGAGTGGTTTAACTTATTTGTCATGTGCACAGAAAGAACAGACGTGTTTGCATGTCGTATTCCATGGCTCCAAACAATGCATGTAAAAAGGTATTATGTTGAAAAGGATGGGTAGGCAGCCTCTGTCTAACTAACTACATTACGATGGCCAGGTTTTCGATTCTAATCACATCATTCTGAAGATTCCCATGGGTCCATCATGCAAATTGGATCTTTGCTGCCTGGGGTGGATAGTAAGACGGAGGTGCCTTGCCTCATCACACTTTAGTGTATAGGTCAGGGGTATGTAAATTCCATTGTGTTTGTATATAAATTGTGCTTTGCCAGGCTGTAGCGACCCCTTGTGGTAGTGCACCTAGCGTCTCACTCATAATGGTTGGTTGGTGAATGTGCTATCCAAGCGTGTAGGTATCAACAAATACTTGCTGGTTTAGTGAGCAGAAGAAACAGAACTGCATGGCCAGATGTTTAGCAGAGGGTCTCGTCTCACTCTTTGGCTCTATGATAAGGTAAGAACATCAATGACAAATTGGCATTACCAAATTTGGGGAGAAACAAGGTTAACATATGCAGGATTTTGGACTGAAGCAGCGGTAGAGAAACCAACTACTATATTTAGTTGAATGAGCTTCACACTCTGTGTTTGTCCTTGATTTTGTTTCCTCTAAGAAATACCGTTGAAAGAGGCAGTCATTAATAAGAAAGGACTGTGAATAGAATTTTTGAGAGAATGAGGAAACGGCATGCGGAGTGGAGCCTCCAGCTGAGGGGTGTGAAATCACTGTCAACACAGCCAAGAAGCCCGAAGTAAAGCAAGGAGAAGGTGTGTGTGAAAACAAATTCAACAATTGCTCTATAAGCATAAATTAAATTACAGCAATCTGGCTATGGTACATAAAGAAGGCAGTTCCATGCCAAAATGTATTTTTGGCCTTTTTATTTTGATTATAATGATTTGTCACAGACAATTTATTGCTAAGAGTGTTTGTCATGCTTTTCTTATATTTCATGTTAAAAGTTGCCAAAGGAAGTACATTTTATACATATTGGACTCAATTTGTAAACCATACATCCATACATAGCAACCAGTATTTATACTGTCATCAAAACATTTTTTTCTCAACTGTTAAAATTTGTTTCATAGTGTCAAAAACTCAACACAAGGTAGACAACGGATAGTTCTTGGGCATGGCTGAACACCCGTTGCCTCCCACCCATGGCAGGTCACCTGACGGTTCTGCAAACAATGCATGATCAGTGTTGATGGTTAGGTTCTTTCCCATCCTGCATCGTCATACTGTAGGATGAATTGCGCTAATTTGGGACAATTTTTGCACTTTAGATTTTTGTGAAATATTGTGATATAAAGCATACATGGCAGATAACACATTCAGAAAAGAAAAGATTTTGATCACATGACACCACAGCTATGGCTAACCAATAGTTTCACTGACATTCATGTATTTATGGGGGACCTACAAACACTAAATCTTAGTTGTCCCACATTAGGCAGTGTCCCATTTTAAGACAATTCACCCTGACATACTGTACAATCAGATTCAACCAGAACGCTGATGGGTACTGTACGGTTCGGTATAATTAGTTTGGGACATACCTGTTTTCTTGTCGGAATGTCTGTACAATGCTGGCAACCATGAAGTGGCTGAGGGTGGGCTGCACCCTATGCCCGGCCTCCCTCATTGTCAGGCCATGGTTACAGTTTTTCCCAATTGCTAACACACAAAATGCAAAATTTGGCATATCGTGTCAAAACTCAACACACAATAATACTTGACACAACACTTGGAGATTAACATCTAACTGCAATGTCAAAAAGACTTTCTGCAATCAAAACTGAACACTCTGACTTCAAAAGGCCTTATTCAGATCGATAGGGAATACACATGCACATGAACAATAAACAGTCAAAGCAGACACAACACACTGGTCAACTTTACTCGAGACACTTCTGTCATTTGTAGTTTTTAAACCATTTTAATTCCCGCAACCAAGCCTCAGTGATACATTGTACAGGTAGGACAACAACTCCAATTACAAGTCAGGGATCACTCCGTCGATTGGGGTCGGGCCATGTCACCTTGTCCACATCACAGGCAATGTTCTCCCTCACCAGGCAACGGGGACAATATTGCCAGGCGTGGCGTATCCACCCGTAGATCGACCGCACCTTGATGTCTCCGCATGCCTCCTACATTGCTCACAGGAGCGGCACTCGCGCATGTGGTAGGCGGTCATAGACCTTCCACCGCCATGCCGAAAATAATTCCTCAATCAGGTTGAGGAACGGGAATAAGGGTGCAGATGCAGCACCATGAAATGGTTGTGGTTGGCGAACCAGTCCCGGACCAGAGCAGCCCGGTGGAAACTGACATTATCCCAGATGACAACGAACATGGGCTGCCCTGCTCGGTCCTATGTGACCGCGGCATGTAAGTGCATGCAGACATGTCAGTATATGTGCAGTGTTGTAGGGAGCCAGGGTGGCATGGTGATGGAGGACTCCCTGACCACTAAAGGCGGCACACATGGTGATGTTGCCCCCGCGCTGCTCGGGGAAATTCTCGATGGCCCTTTGGACAATGATGTTTCGGCCCCGATGTCTGGTTTTTGCCAGTCTCTTCCTCTTTCTCCTCTCCCTCTTCCCCCCTCTCTTCCTCGTTCTCCTCTCCCTCTTCCTCATCTCTTCCTCATTCTCCTCTCCCTCTTCCCCCGTCTCTTCCTCATTCTCCTCTCCCTCTTCCCCGTCTCTTCCTCATTCTCCTCTCCCTCTTCCCCCTGTCTTTTCCTTCCCCTATGTCCTTCAGCCTCCATATTTGCGATTGTCTCACGACCGGTGCTGTAATTGCCATTTATTACAGTTTTTTTTTTCCCAATTGCTAACACACAAAATGCATAATTTGGCTCATCGAGTCAAAACTCAACACACAAGAATGCTTTACACAACACTTGAAGATTAACACTGAACTGCCATGTCAAAACTGCCATTCTGCAATCAAAACTGCCATTCTGCAATCAAAACTTACAGTTTTTGCCCGTTGCTTGAACACATTTTGCAAAACTTCGCTCATTGTGCCAAAACTCTACACACATGTAAACATGACACAACACTGGGAGATATACCATTCACATCTGTGTCAAAGTGAAACTCTACTATCAAAACCTAAACTCTGCTACCAAAACCTAACATTCCTTTGTCAAAACGTAACTCTGATGACAAAATGACACATACTTGCGTCATATGCATACACTTTAAAATCAGGGGGAACACACTAGTCTACTTTATATAAAACACTGCAGTCTTTCATTTTCAGTGTTTATTCAGGAGGCACATTTTCAAACAACCAAAAAAGCAAATAGGCATACTCAATATTGCACATTGCAGCACTGTACATTGCAGTATCATGAATTCAGATAAAGCAAAAAATAATAATAATAGAACAAACACTATACTGTAAACACAGAAAATCAGTGATTCGGAAATCACAGAAATCAGTAACAATTGTGCATACGTGGGCTCATGGATCCCACCCTCTGTTGGGGTCTGGCCACAGGACCTCATCGACATCACAAGCAATGTCTTCTCCTGCTACGCACCAGGGAAATATCCCCTTGCATGTCGAAACCATCCATTGATTGCTGTCACCTGAATGTTGCCTCAGGCCTGTTCCATTCCCTGTAGAAAAGGCATGCAGGCATGTGGTCGGCAGTCATATACACGCCATCTCCAAGCCGAAAATAATTCCTCTATAGGGTTTAAAAATGTTGAGTAAGGGGGCAAGTATACCACTTCAAATTGATTGTGGTTGGTGAACCAGACCTGGACCAGAACAGCCCGATGTAAACTGACATTACCCCATACCACCACAAACCTGGGCTGATCTGGTCTGTTCTGTACAACTACATTATGGAGAGCATCTAGAAATGTGAGTATATGTTGGCTATTGTATGGACCTAGTTTTGCATGATGATTCAGAAGCCATCGAAGGGCTTGCAAAGTTCTTAAAATGGCTAAATATCCATGCTTGCAAAGTTCTTGAAATGGCTAAATATCCTTGCTTGCAAAGTTCTTGAAATTGCTAAATATCCTTGCTTGCAAAGTTCTTGAAATGGCTAAATTTCCATGCTTGCAAATTTCTTGAAATGGCTAAACTGAGGGCTTTTTGTAGCTGGCTGATTGGTGTTCAGTTTTGCAAATAAATGCCTTCAGTTATGTATTTGAGTGGTTGCAATTACCCGATGTGTTTTGTATTTTGGATCCATGAGTTTTCCAAATGGCACCCTGAGATTTCATTTTTGAACAAAGTGTGTTATGTATGAAATAGAGTGTAGTATGCAGGACCAAGTGTGTTGCATAAAGGAGTAAGTGTGTTGCAGAATTGCAACTAGAGTGCAAAGCAGCACTTTTGTTTAAGGTATGGGTACATGTGTTTGAGGTATGGTAACAAAATCTTCAAGTTGTGTTACTTTAGTCTAAGCATGGGTCTATAGTGTTCAAGCAACGGGCAAAAACTGTAACACTCTGACTTCTAAAAGCCCTCTTCAGATCAATAGTTAACACAATAGTTAAATGCACATGAACAACAAACAGTCAAACAGACACAACACACTGGTCAACTTTACTCAAGACACTTCTGTCATTTGTAGTTTTTAAACCGTTTTTATTCCCGTAACCAAGCCTCAGTGATACATTGTACAGGTAGTAAAACAACTCCTATTACAAGTCAGGGATTGGGGTCGATTGGGGTCGGGCCACGTCACCTCGTCCACATCACAGGCGATGTTCTCCCTTGCCAGGCAATGGGAAAATATCGCCGGGCGTGGCGTATCCACCCGTGGATCGAGGCCACCTCGATGTCTCCACATGCCTCCTTCATTGCTTGCAGGAGTGGCACGCGTGCATGTGTAGGCGGTCATAGACCTTCCACCGCCATGCCGACAATAATTCCCCTATCAGGTTGAGGACTGGGAAATAAGGGGGCAGTGGAAACTGACATCATCCCAGATGACAACGAACATGGGCTGCCCTGGTTGGTCCTATGTGACCGCGGCATGTAGTGCATGCAGAAATGTCAGTATGTGTGCAGTGTTGTAGGGACCCAGGGTGGCATGTTGATGGAGGACCCCCTAACCACTAAGGGCTGCACACATGGTGATGTTGCCCCCGCGCTGCCCGGCGACATTCTCGATGGCCCTTTGGCCGATGATGTTTCAGTCCCGATGTCTGGTTTTTACCAGAGTCTTTTCCTCTATCTCCTCTCCCTTTCCCTCCCCGTCTCTTCCTCGTTCTCCTCTCTCCTTCAGCCTCCATATTCACGATTGTCTCACGACAGGTGCTCATACCTGAATTATATAGTGACTGATTGGTGTTCAGTTACGGGTTAAGTGTTTTACGATGTGTGCGGGAGTGTTGCTAATGTCATGTGTGTTTTAACTATTGAATGGACGTGGTGACTGCAGAGTGTTTCATCATTGGCCAAAGTGTGTAACACATGCATGATGTGTGTAGTGTTTTGCACCATGTGTTACAGAATTGTTTACGGTGCCATGCCGACATTGTGTTTATTCATTTGGTGCCTGAGTGTACCAAATGCATGCAAACGTTACGGTTTCGACGCTTTGGTCTGAGCATTCACTTTTTGTGTTTTAGCAATCGGAAAAAACTGTGGTAGCAAGTTTGTTTATTATATAACATTTGTTACTCTTTTATTTTTGTGTTTATTTAGTATTTCGGTGCAACTTCCGCTTTGGAATACTTATTTTGAAGGTTTGAATTGAAGCTGTAAAATAGAATAAACGAGTGTGGACGACGGAGCAACACAGTTGTTTTACCGTCGTTGGTTTTCTCTGGGCCAACTCAACGCGTAAAACTGTCTTACGTCGTTCATGCAATGTGGTTATAATAAGAGGAGTAAGTTCAGTCAAAGTTAGGAAATATGGACAGTTAAAATAGCCACTATATTAGTAAAACAACCAGCTCAACAACAACAAGACGACGACGGCAATGACAACGCAGTTGGAAAGCCAGCCCAGCTTCTTGTGAGAATAAGATGACTAAAGTGTTTGGTCTTCAGAAGATGACATTCATTACGAAAGCCTATTGAGCTTTATGTCATAGACCATCATTTGTGAACATTTGTCAAACTATAAAGTTGTGTTGACGGCCATAATGGCGGACGAGTGACATGAGGTAAAGTCAAGAGCTAGCTGCAGCAGCCAAACTAGCCAGAAGAGGGTGCCAAAGTACACTGAAAAGTGTCTGGAAGAACAAGTGAGCAGGCGTATAAGTGCAAGACGATCCAAGTTCTCACAGTTAACGTAAAAAAAGGACAAGATTGATAGACTAATGAAAGATAGTGAAAGTCCAGACATTATTAAGGAACATTTAAATGAATCTTCAAAACTGTTAAAGGAGTTTGCTCATTTAAATGATGATGTATTGTTGCTGTTACCTGCTGATGAACATGATGCTGATCAAATGTGTTGGTTCAAGCCAAAAATGGAACAGTTTAGCAGTTTCATAACTGATGTTAAAACATGGATAGCTACATCAAACCAACAACATCTGGAGGATGTGAGTCCGGATGACAGCATGTCCCAGGCTGCCACATCAACAGTCAAAAGCACAACAAGCTCAGCCAGTTGCCGATCTTCAAGATCATCCAAAGTCTCATCCATATCATCGGTGCAACAGAAAGAACAAGCAGAACGTGCTGCCTTACTTGTACGTGCAGCATCACTAAAACAGAGGCAGGCATTAGACATTGAAGAATAGAAATTTAAGGCAAAAAAGGAACAACTTGGGCTTGAGACAGCTGATTTCTATGTATAGTGTTACATATGTGACTGATTGGTGTTCAATTACTGTTTGTGTTTTGATTATTGAATGGATGTGCTGACTGCAGAGTGTTTCCTCATTGACCAATGTGTGTAACATGCAACACTGTATACATAATACATGTAGTTTAAGGGCCCTATTTTAACGATCTGAAATGCAAGTATCAAATGCGAAACGCAAGTTACATTGTGGGAGGGTCCCGGGCGCTGTTGCTATTTTACCGGCGGGATAAATGATTCTTGTGCCCGACGCATATCTAAAATGGCTAGGTCTAAAGTAGCTTCATTAGTCACAGGTGTGGTTTGGGCGTGTTGTGTGTAGTGTACCTGTTCTATCCAAATACCTGACGCGCATTTTCAGTGTGCCAAATGTTCATTCAATTAGGCTACACTGCGTGTTTGTGTGTGTTTTTGATTAAACAGCATTTTACGAACTTGCTGGCATCTTCATCATTCCTATCTTACACCCGACGCATATGGGACTTTTCCCTCCACAGACGCGCGTCGGTAAATTAGGGAATGAACTTGCTGACCAGGAAAAACTTGGTTTAAAGTCAGTGGCGTGTTATTCATATGCTATTTTAAGGGCGCATGCTTGACCATAATGTAGCGTGTGCACAACGCGCATACACTTTGCTCCTCTCATCTACACAAATGCAGCAGTTCTTTATTATTGCAATACATAATTAGAAGGAAAAATAGTACCACACGAGGAAGTCATTGTGGTGTCCGAAAATGTGAAAAATAGGTATACATCTAGTGTACACATTTACTGAAATTATTCATAATAAATTATTTGCACTGACATACATCAACCTCAAGGGAACCCATTCAATCAACAAGTATACACACGTAATTTGCGATGCTAATAGTAAAATCACCCATGTCTGTATTTAGAATTACTCAGGCTCAAGCCACGACTCATTTATGGCAACTTTGCCATGAGGAATCCCCCCTTGGATGGGTGGCTGTGAAGGGGACAACAGCTATCCGTTAAAGACATGGTTAATGATGACACAATTTATGATGCCAGGAAGTGCGTAAAATGCTGTTAAATCAAAAACACACACAAACACGCAGTGTAGCCTAATTGAACGAACATTTGGCACACTGAAATTGCGCGTCAGGTGTTTGGATATAACAGGTACACTACTCATGTTGCAGCATTCTTTGTGGCTTGTTGTATTTTACGCAACATTTCCATGAATCATGGATGTGTTGATGACATTAATTAGGAAATATTAGAGGACTTTAGGAGACGTGATGCTGAAATGCGTGCCAGCCACCTAAATGCCTAGAAATGCAGAACGGGAGTGGAAAGCTTATTTGACAGAAGAGTAATCTCGGTCTAATGTTCTACATTGCAAAAATATAACCTTGTGATTCAGTGAGAGTGAGTCCAAAACATCGGAAAGTAGGCTTTTTGAGACATTTCTTTTTTACATTTTGTAAAAAGAAAAATAAATAGAAAATCGCCGTTATAATAGCAGTTATAATAGCAATCCGCCATGGAACAATCACGCCTGCCCTTAAAGGGAATGTGAGATGACGATCTGATTGGTTTATTGCACGTTACGCCCAAACCACACCTATGACTAATGAAGCTACTTTAGATCTACCCATTTTAGATATGCGTTGGGCGGAAGAATCATTTATCCCGCCGGTAAAATAGCAACAGCGCCCGGGACCCTCCCACAATGTAACTTGCGTTTTGCGTTTGATACTTGCGTTTCAGATCGTTAAAATAGGGCCCATGATCTGTCTGAGCACACCCATACACACAAAAATGGTTGGATGGTTATTTCTTCATTTTATTGTTTTACAATAATGTAAACTGACTGGCAACTTTTGGATTAACCACTGTTATGTCCCCCAGTCAGTTTTTATGTTTGGTGTATTCTAGTCTGTGTTAGTGTCTTTTGTGCTGTGTTTCTGTGTGTGTTTGTCTCTATTCAGTTTGTGTGTCTCCACAGGTGGCGCATATTCAGCTAATCATCCCTTATCAATGACTCCTCCCCTCCGTTATCTCATACACCTGGTTTCCCATCATGCTTATCCCCTCTATATAAAGTGCCATTTTGTGGTTGTCTCTCTCTCTCTCTGGTTTGGTAGGCAGATGCTCTCTGTCACATTGCCTTAGTTTTGTGTGTTTAGGACCATTGTGCATTTTGGGAGTGTTAGGGAGTGAGAGCTTTACTATTTGTGTGAGTGATAGGCCTATTTAGTGTGCTAGTGGTGATTTGGTGAGTATATTTCATTTGTTAATTAAGAACTGTATATTTGTGTTAACCCTTTGTTTCTCTTGTGTTCCCAGAGGGGGAGAGGAGGCACTTTGGGGAGTGTTAGGCCAGACACCCTTGGGCTTACACCACCCGTAGGGATACTCCCATGTCTAAACACACTAGGTTTAGATCTGAGCGCCCACCCCCTGTACTTCGGTTAGGGCACTTTCATCGAGTGCCAGTTAGGTTAGCTTTTGTGTGTTAGTTTAGCGCAGGTTAGTGGTGGGACTTTGATTATTATTTCTTTGCTTTGGGTTTGCTCAGCCTCTCCTCCCAACATTATCATTTAAATTATATTTACCTTGGCTAAATAAAAGCCTGTTTTACAAAGGTACTTATTGTTTTTGTGTCCTTGCTCGCACCTACAACCCCATACCTCTTTTGCTGACCTCAGGGTGTCCTGTGCAGTAAGATTGACATCGCACTCCCCTCCTGGGGAGCAGCGCGTAACAAATGGGGGCTCGTCCAGGATGTCACTCTTACTGCTCAGGCGCCTCAGTGGTTAGTAATTGAGGTGCGAAGATAGGGTGTGAGTAGGGACTAGCTAGGTGTAATCAACTGTTTAGTTTGTGTAGTACCTTTAGTGTTTTCGTGTCTGTAGTAGTGTGTGTGTGGTGTCTGTAGTAGCATCAGCATAATGGCTTCATTGGTTGTGGAATCATTTCTGGCAGATCCCTCACTAGCCGCATTAGATAAGCTGCGTAAGGCCGACCTGGTTACAGTGGCTTCCTACTACAATCGGGTGGTTAGCAGGCAGGCTCTTAAGGCTGACATAAGGGAAGGGGTATCAAAACATGTACTAACCTTGTCAGCTCCGTCAGCAGCTAGTGTAGAGAGTGCTAGTGGAGGAAGTGTTGGGTGAGGAGCGCGAGGAGTTAAGGACTCCCTCGCCTACACGGTCGTTGGAAGGTGTGAGGGATAGGGAGGCCCCTGCTCCTCGTACTCTGCCCAAGTTTAAACCTTTCTCTCCTAACCGCCACAGTACCGGTAGTGAGACCGAACGGCTCAGACAATGGGTGGCTAGTCTTGAGGCAGACCTGCAGGATAAGTGAGAGAGGAGAAGGCACGAGTTAGAGTTGCGGAGGATAGAGATACAGGCACAGGCTGACAAAGAGGCAAGGATTGAAAAACAATGGATGGAGCTAGAGGCAGGGGATTTAAAGCCACCCGTTTGTAAAGAGAGCGGTTTTGATGTTGGGAGGAACATTGCTATTGTACCTCCATTTCGTGAGGCCGAGGTGGATTCATACTTCTCTGCTTTTGAGAGGGTAGCTCTGGCGCTCCACTGGCCCAAAGAGGTTTGACCTCTCTTGCTTTCGGTGTAAACTGACCGGGAAAGCCCAGGAAGTGGTGGCAGCACTTTCTGTGGAGGACAGTATGAAGTAAGATTTGGTTAAGGCAACTATACTTCGGGCCTATGAATTAGTCCCTGAGGCCTATAGGCAGCGTTTCAGGGGCAATAAAAAACCTAGCAGTTGTACTTATGTGGAATTTGCCAGAGACAAAGAATCTGTATTTGATCATTGGTGTGTGGCCAGCAAAGCCACCACCCTGAATGATATTAGAGGGCTTATTTTGCTGGAAGAATTTAAAAATCAGTTACCCGACAGACTTGTTGTTCATTTAAATGAACAGAGGGTGGCAACGTTGATCCAGGCGGCTGTAATGGCAGACAAATACTTTTTGACCCATAAAACTGTGTTCAGCGTGCCTCGCCTTGACAGTCGTACGGTTGTGTCCTCAGCGTCTTGTCCACCCCGGTTGTCAGCTGAGCAAGCCTCTAGAACCTCTGAAAATCGAGTGTTACTATTGTCATCGGATAGGACACTTGATTTCAGAGTGTCCAATGCTTAAAAACAAACCCACCAAATCTCCACCACGTACAAGTCAGAAAAAAATGTTGGGTTAATTCAAACAGTACCTTACCTTAACACCAGGGTTGTCGACGAGGTAGGTACAGTTAAACCAGATCCGGTGTATACTCCGTTTGTGTCTGTGGGCCATGTGTCAGTTACTGGGAACATAGAGGACCAGATAACAATTAAAATTCTCAGAGACACTGGAGCGGCGCAATCAATAATCATTACTGATGTGTTACCTTGGTCTGCTTAGACATATTGCGGATCACATGTTCTTCGGTGTGGGATTGAGTCCAAACCCATTTCTATGCCGTTACACTGGGTCCACATAACCTCTGATTTGATTTCAGGACATTTCCATCTTGGCGTGGTCCCCAAGCTAGCAGTGGCTGGAGTGGCCCTGTTGCTGGGAAACGACATTGCTGGGGGTAAGGTGTCTCCAGTATTAGAGGATTTTCCTCATGATTTCTTTGCTTGTGTTTTGACAAGGGCTCAGTCTCACAGGCTGGGGGATACGGTGGATTTGTCTGATTCCATTTTTCAGCAGATTGTGGTTGAGAAACCCAATTTGAGTGTGTGGAAGCCTGTACAGGATAAAAGTGGGGAGAAAGCAGAGACCTCCCAGATAAAAGATGTTGTGTTGTCAGTCACACCAGAGAGGTTGACTGGCAGAACAAAGACGTTAGCCTTAACAAGTGTTTCGAATCAATAGTACCGCTTAAAGAAGCAAAACAGAAAGAGACTGCATTCTTTGTAGATATGGGTGTTTTAATGCGTAAGTGGACAGCGCATAAAACAGGTGAGGACTGGGACTCAGTCTGGCAGGTGGTTGTCCCCACACCATTAAGACAGCAAGCATTGTCACTGGCTCATGACCCTATATGGTCCGGACATTTAGGGGTAACAAAAACATACAATAGAGTGCTCCGACATTTTTTCTGGCCAGGATTAAAATTGGATGTGGTACAATACTGTAAAACCTGTCATGTGTGCCAACTTGCAGGAAAAGTGAACCAACCTGTACCTCGTGTGCCACTTCACCCAATTCCCGTGATTGGGGAATCATTTGAATGGGTGGTTGTGGGGGTCCATTGCCGAAAGCCAGTTCAGGTTACCAATATCTTCTTACCATAATGTGCAGTTCTACACGGTACCCAGAGGCTATCCCTCTCCGTACAATAACAACGAAAATGATTATAAAATCACTGATGAGGTTTTTCTCTACGTTTGGGCTCCCCAAAGTGGTCTAAACAGATCAGGGAACAAACTTCATGTCCAAATTGTTAGTTGCTACTTTAACAAACTTGTCTATTATACACCAGGTGTCTAGCGTGTACCATCCAGGGAGTAAGGGAGCTCTTGAACGCTGGCATCAGACATTGAAAACAATGCTTAAGAAGTATTGTATGGATACTAGTACTGATTGGGATGAGGGGATACCCTATGTGTTATTCGCAGTCAGGGAAACAGTACAAGAGTCATTGGGTTTTAGCCCTGCTGATCTTGTGTTTGGACACACCCCACGGGGTCCGTTGAAAGTACTGAAAGAACATGTACTGTCTGATATGCCCAGTAGCACCACCAAAAATGTGCTAGATTTTGTTAGTCAGATGAGGGAGAGGCTGGATGCTGCTCGCATGCTCGCTCAAAAGTCTCTCTCTTCCTCTCAGAAATGCATGAAAATGCATTATGATAGGAAGGCCAAGGACCGTTCATTTTTGCCAGGGTATCAGGTGCTTGTACTACTGCCATCACTATCATCTAAGTTCTCTATCTGCTAAGTTCTCTGATCCGTATATTGTAAAGAGCAAGCTAAGTGACACTAACTATATCATCAAAACGCCTTATAGAAGGTGCTCTTCCCGTTTGTGTCATATTAACATGCTGAAAGCTTATCATGTGCGTGGTTCTCCCAGTAGCTCCTCCAGTGGCCCAGATTAGTTTGCAGTCTCTGGTGTGGCTGTGGTGGTTCCTGTGCCAGATGTAGATCTGGAAGAGAACGATGATGGTTTGGAATTACGTCACACATTACAGCAGTGTGAACGTCTCAGTAATTCAGAAATGTTGAAAAAGCTACCTACAATAATGTAATATTTAGATGGAAGTCAAACAGCTGAGCTTATTTCATTAATACACTCCTTTCTTTCTGTATTCCAAGATGTACCCAGGCGCACCTCTGTCCTAGCGCATGACGTGGACGTGGGAGATACCCTTCCCATTCGACAACATCCACACCGGGTAAATGCTCATGAAAGAGAGGTTATAAAAGATGAGGTTCGCTACTTGGTTAAGAATAAAATGGCAAAACAAAGTCACAGTGATTGGAGCTCTCCATGCATTCTTGTTCCCAAGCCAGACGGTACATCCCGTTAATGTACAGACTGTCACAGGTTGAACTCAGTAATAGTGCTAGATTCATACCCATTACCTCGTTTGGAGGATTGCGTTGATAGAATTGGCTTCGCTACAAATGTTAGTAAACTCAACTTGCTTAAAGGTTAATGGCAAGTGCCTCTAACCCCACAAGCTTCTGACATTTCGGCATTTGTAACACCCAACAATTTCATGCAGTATACAGTTATGCCATTTGGGATGTGTAACGCACCGGCTACATTCCAGCGTTTAGTAAATACAGTGTTCGAAGGCATTCCAAACTGTACTGCTTACCTCGATGATGTGGTTATACATTCGCACTCTTGGTCCGACCATCTCTCCTTACTACGATTGGTGTTCCAGCGGTTTGAAAATGCCTTGCTAACTCTTAACTCTTAAGGCAACCGTTACCTACTTAGGTAAGCAGGTAGGGCGGGGTCAGGTACTCCCTATTGCTAGCAAGATAGAAGCTATCACTAACTTTCCTGCTCTTACTACTTGCAGGCAAATTCAAAGTTTTCTGGGAATGGTGGGGTACTATCGTATCTTCTGTAAAAACGTTTTGACGGTAGTAGCTCCCTTGACATCACTACTAAGTTCTAAGGTGCCGTTTCAATGGTCCCCCGAGTGTGAGTCTGCTTTTGTGTCTGCAAAAGCGCTGCTTTGTAGTTCCCCGGTCCTAGCTGCTCCTACTTTTAACAAGCTGTTTAAATTGGAAGTGGATGCCAGTATGGTGGGGGCAGGTGCAGTTCTCTTACAGGAGGATGAGGAGGGCGTGGATCGTCCAGTTAGTTTATTTTCAAAGAAATTTAATTAATGTCAGTCTCGTTACTCCACAATTGAACCGGAAACACTAGCCCTGTTATTGGCATTGCAATTTTTTGAGATGTATGTTGGGTCAAGTACAGCACCATGGTTTTCACTGAACATAACTCCCTTACATTCCTGAAACAAATGTACAATCAGAACCGCCGCCTTATGCGGTGGGCTCTGATTGTACAAGGTTACAATTTGTGCATTGCCCATGTAAAAGGGGCAGCAAATGTGGTTGCTGACGCCCTGTCCCGTACCTGGTGAACTATAGCCGCTTCTTTGGCCTGGGGTCTGTTAGCTTAGTGTTGCGGCTAGTGTAACAATTCTGGGTGGAATTGTTTTTTTTGGTGGGGGCGTGTTACGTCCCCCAGTCAGTTTTCATGTTTGGTGTACCCTAGTCTGTGTTAGTGTCTTTTGTGCTGTGTATCTGTGTGTGTTTGTCTCTGTTCAATTTGTGTGTCTCCACAGGTGGCGTATATTCAGCTAATCATCACTTATCACTGACTCCCCCCCTCCATTATCCCATACACCTGGTTTCATCAATCAACAGCAATCCCATCATGCCTATCCCCTCTATATAAAGTGCCATTTTGTGGTTGTCTCTCTCTCTCTCTCTCTCTCTCTGGTTTGGTAGGCAGATGCTCTGTGTCACATTGCCTTACTTTTGTGTGTTTAGGACCATTGTGCATTTTGTGAGAGTTAGGGAGTGAGAGCCTTACTGTTTGTGTGAGTGAGAGGCCTATTTAGTGTGCTAGTGGTGTTTTGGTGTGTATATTTCATTTGTTAATTGAGAACTGTATATTTGTGTTATTGTTTGTGTTTCTCTTGTGTTCCCAGAGGGGGAGAGGCGGCACTTTGGGGAGTGTTAGGCCAGACGCCCTTGGGCTTACACCACCCGTAGGGATACTGCTCTGTCTAAACACACTAGGTTTAGATCTGAGTGCCCACCCTCTGTACTTCGGTTAGGGCACCTTGATCGAGTGCCAGTTAGGTTAGCTTTTGTGTGTTAGTTTAGCGCAGGTTAGTGGTGGGACTTTGATTATTATTTCTTTGCTTTGGGTTTGCTCAGCCTCTCCTCCCAACATTATTATTTAAATCATATTTACCGTGGCTAAATAAAAGCCTGTTGTACAAAAGTACTTATTGTTTTTGTGTCCTTGCTTGCACCTACGACCCCATACTTATTTTGCTGACCTCAGGGTGTCCTGTGCAGTAAGTTTGACATTCCACTCCCCTCCTGGGGAGCAGCGCGTAACACCCACACTAAGTAGTATAACCTCATTAGTTTCTATGAGAGGCCGTATAGGCGATAATTCATACTTGCTCTCACATACAACACCATATGGTATCTATATGAGAGTATCATGGTATCTATGTGAGAGTATAATGGTATCTATGTGAGATTATGGGGTTGTATGTGAGACCAATTATGAATTATTGCCTATACGGCCTCTCATAAGTTTCAGTTACTTACTTTGGATAGCAAATTAAAAGAATACATGCTCACACAAACTGAACCCAGACCTCACTGGGGTGTATTACAGTATGATGTCAGACAAGGGTGTACACTGTTTTCATGCACTGGGAAGAAAGTTCATGACTGCTATTCAAGCACATATTCGTAATAAAATCTGCTTTAAATAACCTTTTTTTAAGATTGACAAAATTAGTTGCCGATATTACAGTTTTTTTGGATTGCTTACACACTTAAATTGAAAGTAGTACACTATTAGCAAAACCTTACACTCAAGAAGCAAAACATCAGCCCATATTTGCACAACTGTAAGCACATTGTTAAAAAACACTAAACACACTACACAATACATTACACACAAAAAACTATCATGAAGTCACTTCCTTGCAATACCAAAGCACTGACTTTCAAATTACTGCACCGTCGAACCAATTGGTTCAACACAGTCATCAGGTGTGCAAACACTTGTTTGCTTAATTGTAGACACACCAATCAGGTGTATAAGCACTATAAAAAGCAGTAGGTGAGTTCATTGGTCTTCAAGCACAATGGAAAGAGTCAGAGAAAGAGTAAGATGACGCGGAGGACGAGGAGGAGGATGAGGAGAAGGAGGAGGAAGGGGAGGAAGAGGAATCAACAGAGGAGGAATGAACAGAGGAGGAATGAACAGAGGAAGAATCAACAGAGGAAGAATCAACAGAGGAAGAGGAAGAGATGAAGGCCATGGTAGAGGTAGAGGTAGAGGAAGAGGAAGACAAGAAGGTGCTCAAAGAGGACCGAATCTGACAAATGAGATCCGCGCAACACTGGTTGACCACGTTGTCAACCACGGCCTGACGCTGAGGAAGGCTGGACTGCGAGTAGAGCTAAATCTAAGCATTTCCTGTGAAATAACTTTTTTAACTGTTTTTATTTTTCTACATGGGATTGAGGGTCAGGAACGACAAGGGGGAAGCCTTCCTATGTTCACAGAATAGCAAGAGAGGGAGATGGTAAACATGGTTTTGGTCAACAATGCTATAACACTCAATCAGCTCCAAGCTAACATTGTCAACAACTACGTCAGTTTCAACAATATCCATCAGGTCTCAACATCAACACTGGCACGCATGCTAAAAAAACATATTTAAATGAAGCAAATTTATCGAGTGCCTTCCAGCGCAATTCTGAAAGTATGAAACGACTGCGGCACGATTATGCAGAGGTATGTATTCACTTTAGCAGTGTGATCTTGATAATGCAGAGGTATGTATTCACTTTAGCAGTGTGATCTTGATAATGCAGA
>JACXGM010003023.1:20087-43913 GCA_016801145.1 Umbra pygmaea | reverse complement strand
GTCACTGTTGTGCTGTTTGTCACTGTTGTGCTGTTTGTCACTGTTGTGCTGTTTGTCACTGTTGTACTGTTTGTCACTGTTGTGCTGTTTGTCACTGTTTTACTGTTTGTCACTGTTGTACTGTTTGTCACTGTTGTGCTGTTTGTCACTGTTGTACTGTTTGTCACTGTTGTATTGTTTGTCACTGTTGTACTGTTTGTCACTGTTGTATTGTTTGTCACTGTTGTGCTGTTTGTCACTGTTGTGCTGTTTGTCACTGTTGTATTGTTTGTCACTGTTGTGCTGTTTGTCACTGTTGTGCTGTTTGTCACTATTGTGCTGTTCGTCACTGTTGTATTGTTTGTCACTGTTGTGCTGTTTGTCACTGTTGTGCTGTTTGTCACTGTTTTACTGTTTGTCACTGTTGTATTGTTTGTCACTGTTGTGCTGTTTGTCACTGTTGTATTGTTTGTCACTGTTGTACTGTTTGTCACTGTTGTGCTGAAGTGAAAATGAGGTGGAAGCAAATGCATAGTTTTGTACTTTAATAGAGTGATATCAATAAACATGAAATGTAGCAACATGGACATACATTAAATGTAGGACAAAGGAAGCTAAGGAGTTACATATACTGAACAGTAATGATGGAATTCAGAACCGGTGTGTAGGACTAATGATTAACAAGGCAGAAAGACAACATATTGAAGAGGGACTATGTATGTACAATGCAGTAATGGTCTCATGGAGGCACCCATGCTCTAACGGGGCACCTAAAGGGTGCTGGTTTCAGGGTTCCCCTGTTGCCCGGTGGGTGCCAGACCGGCAGCTGAGCTGATTGTCGCTGCAGGAGGCCTGGGTGCTTGGTTAAGCTCGGCAGAGCCTCGTTCGGAGGCCGACCATGTGAATGGTGACCTCACTGCTGGTCTGGCATGGATTTATCCAACACGAATGGTCTGTCCTGTAACCTGGGTTCCATCTCCCAGCCCATGATCTGACCTGCTTCTGGCCGGTAGGGACTATGGCTGTCAGCGGGGTTAGAGGGACAACTGCCTGCTTCCTCTGAGATGGTGCTGCACACCACTGCTGGGGCTGCTCAGAACCAGGTGTGCCCTTCTCTGGCTTCTGGAATGGCCCATAGGGCATGTGGGCCTATCCACTCGACCAGCCCCAGCCCTCTATAAATCCCCCCTGAAAAGTTACTAAGAGGAACCAGGGGGATGTTTACCACTCAGGACCCACTTGGCCCTCCTGGGGTGTGGAATTGCCTCAGTAGTGCTAGTGTTACCAGGGGGCACCGCACAGGTGGGGTCAGTGGCAGGTGAGCCGGGAGAGATTGGAACACCGGTGGCTAGACCGGTAAAGGAGGGGTAAATATCGTCTGGGTCAGCGATGGTTAGGACAATGGCAGGCCGGGCAGGGGTGGCTGGGTTGATGTGTGCTGATGGTGGTCAGCGTTGAACAATCCACTCACCGTGGCTGCCACCCAGGCCACTCACCCTTCTTCTTGAACAGACCGCTCACCCTTCATCTTGGTGCTAGTAGGGTGAGCGGAGATGGTAATAGGCTTGTGAGCAAACAGTTCCTAGCTGTCCACCTCCGCTCCGTCCCTCTCCCGTCCAGCTGCAGTTTGGAGAGCCTGGCTGGTTAGCAGGAGAATTAGCTCCTCTACATTTTTCCTATCCCTGAAATGGAATCCCAGCCAGGGTGGAGAACGTAGCCATCCATTTTGTCGAACGGATGGCATTTGGCTGAGGTCTCGTGTAACTTCTCCGGAAGAGACAGGCAGAGCGTACTAACCGTACCAGCAAGGGTACACGTAACGCAAATGAGCAAAAGAGTACAGTTTCAAAGGAACATGTACTCTTCTAGTACTTTCTGGGGGCTGTACACTTTACTCTTGCTCAAGTATTCTTTTTAAATACTTTTTATACTTCAGTATACTTTAAAAAATAAACTTGAAGTATACTTTTCTTTCTAAAGGAATAGTTAGTACACACAGCCTACTGCTAATTTTAAGCAATTAAATGTCTGCAAAAACAAAGAACACCTTTCAGTCCTGCATGCTACTGAGAAGAACACAGACTTTAAGCAAAACTGGATGTGTAGCTTGATAAAAACACTAGACAAGCAAAAGGATACAGTTTGGGCTACAGTAGTTAGGTAGTTTCAGAAATGGGATGGAAAAGGGGTGTAATGGATGTATGAAGGAAGGATCTACATTGCAATTTTCAGGATAGTAGTTTGCAAACGCTCTCTCGTTCTGTTCTGTTATCCATTCGGTACAACAGGTTGGTTGTTTTTATAGCTATTGTCTAGAATCTGCAGTAATGCGGTAAACATGGCAAATTATATTATTAGAACAAGCAACGAAGAGCGAGGAAAGAATGAACATTGCAACTCGTTAAAGCTCAATTTCGAGATTAATTTCTAACCTCCTAATCATATCTAAGGTTCCCACCCTCCACCCTTTGCCTCACAATTGGTTTGACTAGTCGATCAAATGTTCGTTAGAAAGAATTGATATGCAAATGGAAATGTTTCTGTATTTCAAAAGAGTACGTGCTCTCGTTCTGTGTTGCATTCAGTACAGCAGGTTTTTTGTTTTTATAGCTATTGGCTAGACACTTTAGTTATGTGGTGAACATGGGAAATTATATTATCAAAGGGAGCGAGGAAGAGAGAGACAGGAACGAAAACGAACATTGCAACTCCGTATGTCCCCTCGTTATTTATTGTACCAAAAGCATAATACATGTAATTCAAGGATAAACTACTGCCAATCAGATTATATGAAGGGAGTTTGAACTCCTCACCATAAGATCTGAAATATCCTACTATCCTCCTACATCTAAGGGCGGTGTCCAGGCATCATGGAGTGCCTGGACACAGCCCTTAGCCGTGGTGTATTGGCAATATATCACCAAGATGCCTCATTGCACTTATAACCCGGTTACCACAATTGGAGCAGTACAATGTGATGTGAAGAAATACCCATGGTATACTGTTTCATAAATCATGTGGCATCAAGTCAATGCATGTACAAATGGTCAAGACAATCTGGTGAAGTTCAAACCAAGCATCAGCGTGTGGAAGAAAGGTGATTTAAGTGACTTAAAATGTGACTTAAAATGTGGCTGCTGTTGTAGCCCATCTGCTTCAAGGTTCAACATGTTGTGTGTTCAGAGATGCTCTTATGCATATCTTGGATGTAATGAGTGGTTATATGAGTTACTGTTGCCATATTTTTGCTTTGGGTATGGCCTTCCGAATGCAACTTTGTCTAAAGAGTTGTTAAGTTGCAGATGGGTGAAGAAAATATTTGACAAAACCAATTCTGCCTGGGTAGTGGTTCTCAAACATGGGTACTAAGGGAGTTTTCACACCTAAAAGTCCGGACCAAGGTCTGAACCAACGTTCTTGTTTAATTACAATGTATACATTTGATCCCGTTCTTTTTTGTTTCACATAGTGATTTTGCTAGCGCACTAAAGAACTTTCCACGTCTCCACGTAAATGTGTTGCTTCTCTCTTCGATTGGTGAGTAGATAGGCGTGTGTCTGACGTTGGCGTGTTGTTTTGTCGATTTCCGTATTAATGAAAATTAATGAACAAATGAATGAGCAAAACCCGAATGTGTTATAGTATTACTACCAGCTGCATTAACGTCAGCACCAACTGCAAGCGCAGAACAACTACAAGCGCAGTACTCGCAAAAAATGTATTTGAATGATTTCGTCTGACCAAATTGAAATGAAATATGTAATATCCTCTCTCCATGTACTTCCACAATTTATTTTTGCTTTTTCTAGCGTTTTTTTTTGAGTTTGCTCATTTTCTATGGTACGTAGTTGCCTAACTTTCTGTAATTGGTCCGAAAGTCCGAACCATCCAAAAAGTGTTTTCATACTGCAAACAAACCAAACCATTGTTCAGTTTGGTCCGGACAGAGACCACCTTTTTTATCCGGAACGTGGTCCGAGGCACCTTTCACACCTGCAATTTTGGTTCGGACCAAAATCAAAAGTTCGAAAGTCAGGATCAAATGAGGTATGTGTGAAAACTCCCTAAGACCCCTGGTGGTACAGACAAACCACTGCAGCGCCATGACATTGCAGTTTTTTAAAAATGCAAGCCATCTAGTTTAATGTTCCTTGTTGTTATTATGGCATTAATGTGTGGAACAAAATATGTAACTAATACTCAAGTACTATTTTGACAAGTACACTTTTACTCCTACTTGAGGAGTTTGTTCAGGTGGTAATTTTACCTAATTACATTTTGGGACAAGTAACAGTATTTGTACTTGAGTACAGATTTTTTGTACTCTACCCAACACTGCATACTAGGCATCACATTGTAGAGAGGGGGTGTGGCTGGGCGAGGCACAGTTGGAAAACCCTCATGATTTCATCCATTCTGGCCAAGAAATCAACTCTCTGGGCCCTCTGCTGCTTCCTATTTTAGTCTTGCATTCTGTCACGGTTGAGCTGAGGCAAAAGTATTGCAGAAACAAATCCGTAGATTCATACTTTTTTATTGTGAACACAAACATGAATGGCAGCGTATACATTCAATGTAGGACAACTGACTAAGTAAGCAGAAAAGGTACATACTGTATACTGGACAGTAATGATGGATTTGGGAACTGGTGATAGGACTAATGATGAATGAGGTGCAATGACAACAGGTAGTCTGTATATGGAAGAGGAATAATGAATGTATGTACGTGTTGCTGCATTTCATGTTTATAGTTTTCACTACCCTATATACCTGTGTATAAGTCGAAACATTTTAGTTGTAAACTTCATTTTATAACGCAGGGTCTACATTTCCATGGGTCAGTGCTAGTTTCGATAGAATTTTGTACATTGAATGCGGGGCAATGTCGAGTTACTGGTTGTGCTAGCGTAGCCTACTTACCGGTAGCTGAACATTGATGCTTCACTGCTGAGTCCGTCAGCATATAATATAAATCATATGGATATAAATTGCGGGCATATCACTTGATACCACCTACTGCGAGAGAGTGTAGGCCAGACTCTGTAGGCGAGTCTGGTCTACACTCTGTGTAGGCGAGAGATTCTCATCTGAATACACCACATAAGTAGAACTCGATTGACTGTTGACTCTTGTTTGTTGACGAGTGACTATTGAGACTACCCTATATACTTGTGTATAACGAGCCATAGTTTAGTATACAGTGCAGCGATTGCTGCTAGGTGAAATCTGAAAAATTATAAAAATCACATAATTTCATAGCCCCAATATTTACCCTCAACTTTTCCGCAAGTCATAGCATTTTTCTATCATTGTAGGTCAAATAACTGCCCTCAACTTATACAGGAGTTATAGGACTAATACTATACTAAAATAGGTATGGTTCCCCCGAGAGAATATGTTATCTTATTAAACACATAAATAACTTGTTCTTCTTTACCTGGGCATGGAATACATTTTAGAGTCAATTGGGCTAGTAAGTAAACTAAGGGCCTTTATACTGTTAGCATGCACGTCTGTGTTATTGTGTGTTGAGGCTAAAGGAGTCTGGGCTGCATGAGGAAATTGGCAAGATGTGCAGAGAGGGCATTTTGTGCAATTGTTAATTACAGAAATCCCCATTCCACTGCTGGTTTGCTTCTAAAGCTAAGCAGGATCGGGCCTGGTCGGACCCTGGGTGTGAGACCAATGCTGCTGGAAGTGATGTTGGAGGGCCAGAAGGGGGCTCTCCTCGCTCTGGTCTAAATATCATTCCCAATGCCCCAGGGCAGTGAAGAGGACATTTGCCCTGTGTATGGTGCTGTCCTTCGGATGGGATGTTACACAGATGTCCTGATTGTCTGTGGTCGCTAAAGGTCCCATGGCACTTATCGTAAGAGTAGGGGTGTATTCATCTATTCATCCTCCCCCCACTTCTCTCCAGGCCATTGCTGCAAATGAGAATATGTTCTCAGTCAACTTTCCTGGTAAAATAACGGTAAACTAACATTAGACCTTCCCCACAGACCAGTATGAAAATCAAACAACACTGTTCTAAAAAGGCATTATGTTCAGGTGTATGAAAGAGTTTACAAGTCTTATCTCGTTCACTCACTGGTGTTTTTTCATCTTATGTCCATCGCCTGCGCGTGCGCCCCTTGTCCACAAGAGTTCTTTTTTTCCTTTTACCACTACACCCTTGAGTAGGAGGGAGGTCTAAAAGGTTGCGTTGAGGTACAGTATTAATAATGTGTTCCTATTGATCAGCCCAGAGGCAGTGGTGTGGTGAAGCAGAGCGCTCAACAACCTGCAGCCAACCCAGTGAGCTACAGGGACATATGTTATGCTGTTTGACCACATCATGCTCAGAATACGGCTCCCCATTTCCCCGCAGCCTCCCAAGATGTTGAAACTGGAGGCTCAGTGTGGAATATACTAGAACATGTTCCTATTACACCCAATGATGCAATGGTCTGTGTATGCCTGTGTGTGTTGGAGGGATGTGAAATAAATGTTCGACCAGGTGAATACAACATGCAGGCTTCAACTACAGGTTTATTGGTGGTGCAGTCGGCACGAAGATTGAATAATTTACCAGAAACACACATGCTGTCCAACTAATGTCCTCAAATCCATTTCTGTGGTAATGAAACCAAACAATTTGGTTGGATTCTATAGTTTTGCATTAAAAAAGTTTTGTTTTTGTTCTTATAGAGAAAGAAGAGTTCTGAAGAATTTGCAACTGTAATTGGAATTTACTTAAAAGTATCACAACACATTCCAGCCGCTGATAAATATGTCTTCCAGCCCGATCGAATGTTTTTTCATTCCAAACTTTCAATCAAGGTCCTTTGACTTTAATTGCATACCATCTGTCAATAATGCAAACAAGTACTGCTGTATGAAATCACATTACACTCAGTGATGCAACTGCCTGTGGGTGTGTTTGTGTGTGCGTTTGTGTTGTGCCACTAAAGTTGCACTAAAAGTATTTCAATGAATTAAAAACATTTCCCCTTGACAAGGAAAAATCGAAACACTCCCACATTCAATTAACATTACCTGAACAACTGCATGAGTCTTTCCTGGAATGGACCTGCAGTTAACTACCACCGTAGTACGCCGTAATCATTAAAATAACATGGGACGGCTCTTTAACACTCCCCAGATCACCGTCGCCCACTCTGCCACTCATGTGAATTATGCTGGTCACTTACAGTAGTGTGTAGCTTCCCATGTCACCCTCACTGGCTGTCTGCCTGCCTGCGTTGGGTGATCTCCTAATACTGGCATATGGAGATGAACTTAGTCAGCCTCGCCAGCTCCAGTTCCTCCATCTGTCACACCTGAAGACTGAAGTCGCAGTCGTCAATCTGCCCACGTGGCCTCCACCTATCCATAGTCAAGAGCTGTCAGGCTGCGGTGGACCCCCCCGACACTCACACACCAGTCTCTCCACTGAGATGTGGACTGTGAGGGCTTCTCTTTGTGAACTCCTTCCAGCGATGGATGTCAGTCTGGTGCAGAGGGCCCAGGGGAGTCAGTGAGTTAGACTTCCAGGACCTGTCAGAGAGCCTTCTCTCTCTCTCTCCCTCGCTCTCTCTGTTTCGTTCTCTCTCTCCCTCCTTCTCTCCCTCTGTGTCATTCTCTCTCTCTCTCCCTCCATCGCTGGGGCGGTGGCACCTCTTACTTCCCATCAGTCCCACTACCTCCCCCTTTCTATCCCTCCAAACTGGGCCTGTCACTCTCTCGTCTCGCAGTTCATTACCTGGGCTTGTGTCTTGTGACACTGACAGCCACTGGTTGGTACCAACCCCCCTCGCCCACCCCACCAACCTCCGCTCATATACACAAGTGTGTGCACACACACACACACACACCTGCGTGCACACACACCGTCCCGATGACAGTGGCACGGAAGTGGGGGGGATGGGGAATGTTAACGAAGGCCACACGGACCAAACCGCTCCTGTCTCTCCAGCTTAACTAGCATACCTTATAGGTGATGGAGTGTCCTCAAACCTCCACACACTCACAAACATATACATATTCACCATGTATGGCTCGCATAGCATCTGGATGCCACATTCGGCATACCACCGGCTGTCAAACATCGCACCTTTTTGGACAAAGCAACAAGTAATGCCCCCCCCCCACACACGCCAACCAGTCATATTTTCCATGCTGAATGCCAGTGCTAAAAAACCCATTGTCAGAATTCCCTTTTACCGGGGAGGACAGTTGTTATTTCGTTTGCTGGCCTCTCTCACCTCACATTTTCCTCTTATCCTGCCAAAACAGGGGTCTGGCTTGAGCGACCTCTCGTTCTCCTCCTATCTCATTCTCCCACTGTCTCTCCCTCAGCCAGCACGCCTGCCTCTGATAGAACTGTCAGTCACCGCTAGACTAAAGCCGGCAAGGCGTCGGTCAGTCAGGTGTGAACAAAACAATACCACGATACCGTGCTATCAACAGGTCAGTACCACAGAATGCTATTCGCCATCATGCATTGAGGTCTGAAAGCCACAAAATCGTGGCATTATAATGTACAACACCATGTACTGTTAGCAACACTTTTATATATACTGTATAAAATTGTACTGTACATGTTGAGCACTGTATTGACACTGCTTTAAATGTGCAAGGTAAGAATCTAAGGATTTACTTCTAATTACACATTACTATGTTGTGATAATGGCTATCCTAATGCAGACACTTGTTTTAATCACATTTATTGTAAGGCTATATGCTACTAAGAAACAAAATACTGTAGAAAGAATTGAGCTCGATGCAACAGCAACTGTTGATGTCAGGCTTTGGCTTTGGTTCAGGTCCAATGTCATTGTCCCTACAGGTAGAGTTTTAAATCATTTTTGGCCCTAACTGCAAATCGATTGTGTTCTCACCTGCCTGGTATTTTCATGGGACAATACAGCTAAAGCTATGGTGTCTGTCCAGTTATATTGCTTTATGTTCCCAGGGTCTGCCACTTGTCTCAACCTATTCATGAATGTATCATTGAAAAGCAATCTTATTTCATTCTGGTGGTGTAATCGATTCCCGGGTGACTCGGACACTTTTACTACACAAATGTAGCGCGTCGATTGCTTAGTGTGAATAATGCAATATGTTGCAAAGCAGTTGTTTCTTCAGACGCCGTCTCTGCCCTAATTGATACAAACAGCTCCAAGATATCTCTGGTCCCAAGGCTCGTTCTCCCCTGTTTCTCATCCATCCATTTCAATCCTGGATTATGTCATCCCACCTTTCTTGGCCTGAGACCCACAGGATTTTTTGAGATGTGAAAATGAAACATGAAATAGCCTCCTTCGCCAATCCATGTTGGAAACATCATAAGGAGCGTCTTAAAGAGGAGGGAGAGGTGGATGCAGAAGAAAAATAAAGGGAAGGAAGATGAAAGTGATGAAATAAGACGTTAAAGGAGTGAGTTTCTCTTCCTCTTCCGTCTCTAAACTTCTCATAATACAAATGGTGATGGCTAGGACTTGTCCCGGGTATAAAAAAGGCCCAGTGAATCAGCATCAAATCAATGTTTACAGAGCTCCATAGCAGGTCCACTTCAGGATGTTAGAGATGGTAATCCAATAGAGCTGCTGAATAGACCATTTGTGCCCCGTGTCCTCAGGGACCAGCCTGTACATGAAACAGGACAGGAAAGAAAATGCACAGCCGCAGCGATATCAGGAGATCAAGACCATGAATAACAACAAACATAAAACAAACATGAGCTCAGGACATAAGCATTGTTATTGTAGCATGTATACGGGCAATGTTTAGGTGTTTCTATCTGTATTAAAAACAGGAGAACTTATTATGAATTTCCTTTCATTTAATTCATACTATTTTATAGCAGATAAAACATTGATTCAATAAAGTGCAATAGACAATATGATGTTCTAATAATGTGTCGCCTAGGGTACGCCCTTCGTGTCATGCAGTTGGAGATTTTTGTGAAGGATTTTGCATTAAA
The DNA here is from genome assembly GCA_016801145.1 of Umbra pygmaea. Lineage (NCBI taxonomy): Eukaryota > Metazoa > Chordata > Actinopteri > Esociformes > Umbridae > Umbra > Umbra pygmaea. The sequence goes on along the minus strand of JACXGM010003023.1, from coordinate 33,967 downwards.
TTACCTTCTTGCTTCATATTATAATGCAAAATAATGAAAATACGTTGACAGGGTAATGTCACTGCCATTCTCTAAACACTAAGCTAGCCACTGCAGGACGATAAACAGGCTGAGGAAAAGAAAATACAGTCCTTTCTTTCTTTAAAGGGCTAATTATATCTTCCTACTAACATACTGAATACATTTTAGGGTTCGCTGAGAAAGAGCGAATAAAATTTGCATCGCTTTATGGAGGTGCACACTTTGAATTGTCAAAAGCTTTATTTTTGTTTTTGTTGATATACCAGACTGCCAGAGCCTGCCGCATGTGCTGTGCCTACTGTGTTTCAAATTAGTTCCCCCCAAAAAATAACGCTGCTATTTGGTAGCACCCCTGCACTGCATGCAAATTTAAAATAGTGTTGAATACATTGTGTGTGTTTTCAATTTAATGGATTAATAAGTTCATATTGTATTATTATTTTATATCTCTGATGAAGTATGTGATACATTTTCACAAGTTTTAATACAAAAATATGTGCAGATACCAAAAAAATATACTTTTAGCACATTTGCTATTAGTACGACTGAGCTGAGGGATTGTGTTTAAAAATACAGTTCTCAAATTTATTTTTACATTATTTTCCTTAAAAGTTTCCAAAACTGAAATACACCTAACACAAAAAAGTAATCTACATGTTTAAACATCCAATGTGTTGACAGAGCTAACTAAAACTTTCACAGCCCTATCAAATATATGTACATTTCAAATAATATTCTAGTATTTACTAAAGTGTTGAGGTATTGGGAAATAGGTGCGCATGTCACTCTCTGTACAGTATGTCTCAAAATCTCATTTAGACACCTAATACAATGACTGAGAATACTTTATTCATCCCTAACTGTAAATGTATGTTCCTATCAGGGAACAAAGTAAATTTATTTTACTTAAAAAATTTGTATATAATGTTATAATGTTAGCATATACTTCCTAAATGACCATTTGTTCTGTGTTTTAAGAGGTAGACATGTTGAACAGCATTGCATTGGGATTTAGCAATGGCAGACAAACAGCTAAGAATACCCTGCTGCTAGACAGTGATTACTCACACTTTTGGAATATATAAGCAAACTTGCTCTAGCAGGGTATTAACAAAAAGAAGGAAAACATTTTATTTACCATTATCTTTGACATTATGGCTCTCAGAAATTGGCTTGTAAAGAATATTTTAATTGACATTCCCTGGAGAATGTTACATAATTCTTACAATTCCTTTTATGGAGGTTTGCCGTGTCTATTATTTTCCCAACACTTATATAATATATTTACTGCTATTCTGCAATTGACACAGCTTGGCTCACATGTAGAATTTTGCTTTATTTGTTCAGTATCAGTGAAGTAGCATCTGTGGTGTGCTTGGTTTTATCATCCTACTGTACGTTAGAAAATTCCTAAGTCTGATCTGTCATCAATTCCTATTGACCTCTCCCATCCTGTTGATCACCTGTTGAGATGAATACCCAACAATATAGACTGCTAGGGTACTCAAAACATCACTTCTCCATGACTAATGACCATTTAAATGTTTTCCACTTAGTCATTCCCAGCATGTGATTTGACATGTCAGAGCAACAATCATTGCTGTAGGACACATTTACATACACCATTAAAAGAAAAAAAGAATTGGCATCTTCATCTCTGCATTCAAATCATTTTTTGAGGAATAATGAGCAAAAGAAGAAAATTATCTCAGCCAATATATTTGAAGAGACACACATGATAGAAGGTAAACACACACATACATATTTTACTTTCCAACACATACACAGTAGCTTATAGGACTCAAATATTGCTATGCTCATTTCTCTGTTGCAGGATAAATTAGAACATTTCCCAGCAAGGTTAATATCTGCTCACTTGCACAATAACGAGGCCCAGATGAAGCGGTCATTCATTCATTTATAATAATTATCTTTGTTTTGTTTTGCTTAGTTTGGCAGTTTTTTTTCAAGGCTAAATTGCATTAAGGGAATAATCTACAGCTTCAATTGAATAGTCTGCACGTCCATTAGTCTTTCGGATCATTAGAGAAAATACACATGCCATATCAGTTTAGCATTTCTCATTTTGTGGATGAAATCATTCACTGTTGTGGATATGCTTGAGACTAGAATTATACTTTACAGGCACAATACCTCAGTGGGTTCTTTTTTTCATGTTTATATATATATATATGTATTTGGGCACTGAGCAGAATTATTTTTGCAAAATTATTTCATAATGATATAATTATATATATATATATATATAAAATATATGTGTGTGTGGGTTTTGTTCCCCTTCTGCAAATGTATTGTTTTAGTTATTTTTAAGTATGTGGTATAGACAGAGTTTAACATATCCAGGCTAACATTCAAAACTATTGTACACTTGTGAATAGTGCTAAAGTTTAAGACACTGCTTTGTATCGTGGATGCGTCATTGTGACCAGGAGTTCAAGTTGTGGTGTAGCAACCTGTCTGACAGGGATGCCCGTCAATATCATCTTTTTTGTACTGCTCTAGTGACTCGTTTTGGCTCTGCTCTGGATGTTGGTTAGTGAATGCATTGTCATCCAGACGCGTAGGACTAAGCGAGCCATGTTATGACATCAAAACCTTTAAAGTGCTACTATCAAATCTACTGTCAGACCAATGTACATGTTGACTTCACCCGCTCTCACCCAAACAGCTTTCTTTTTATGTTTTGCACACTCCCTTTCCCACAGCCTTGGTCAATATGCCACCTAATTTAGTGTTATTTCTGCACTGCCACTTTGTATTCCGATTAATCTACCTCTCTATCTCAGACCCTATCTTTCCACGGACTGTATAATATACTGCCACGCCATTTTACTTACCAATATTCTGTCTCTCTGTCTTGACATTGTTGCACTACCAGTACACACTCTTCATTGTTTATTTTGAAGATCTGCACACTCTATTCCTCTTTTTATTATTTTATTCTATACCTCATTGTTGTCTAATTCATGTGTAACGTTATGTTTCTGCACATTTTTTAATCTTGGCCTTGTCGCGGTTTCAAATGAGAAACTGTTCTCAACGCGATGACCTGGTTAAATAAAGGTTAAATAAAATAAAAGGCTATAATTGTGAATTAGGCATTATGAACAAAAAGGGTAGATAACATACATTGAGCATTAAATATCAACATCTTTCACCACACAACAATTTGACACAGATTAAGCCTAGCACTAGCCCTGGACACAACAATTTGACACAGATTAAGCCTAGCACTAGCCCTAGACACAACAATTTGACACAGATTAAGCCTAGCCCAAGCCCTTCAATTCAATTTGATTATTTTGTCCAGGACTAAGCTTAAACTGTGCCTGCGAAACTGTCTGAAAAAGAAAAAAAAGATTAGGTGTACTTAAGTACATTTGTTTCTTCATGGACACAGCTTGACTACAACACAGAGAATTAGTGACTTTGCAATGAACACATTTAATGGCAAAGGTAAATTAAAGAGACAAGATACTCAAAATATGTTCTTTCAATGTGATGTACAGTGTGCCATTATGTAAAAATCCTTGTGATTTGTGAACATGCAATAAAATTATTCTGACATAGATCATTTAGGGTTTCTTTCTCTTCAAATTATAACCTACGATTTCAGTAACTTAACACACTACAGAATATCAAGCCATAAAATAATTTGGTAAATAGTAGGTTTCCCTAACAGAAATTAAATTTAGTAATATCACCCTAAGGAAGAGAACAAAAACACATCTTACCTGAATTAATAATGATGCATTCTGGCGTAAGAGCGGTCTTTGACCAGAAAGCAGAGGTGGACATTTACTTGAGTAAAAGTACTTTTCTGAGTAATTCTGAGTTCACAAGTTTTGGGAAGTCCCTTCTTAAGATCAAATTGATCAGGTAAATGGAGTTCATATCTTATTCTTAACAGTAACCTATAAAACAATTAGAAAGAATAAAGGAAATATCAATCATGGTCAGTGGTAAGATGTGAACTACTTTTACCTGATCAATTTGGTCTTAAGTAAAACAAACTTGTGAACTCAGAGTTACTCAGAAAAGTACTTTTACTCACTACTTTGTCCACCTCTGCCAGAAAGGGTCCTGTGACATTCATAATATTGTCACAATAAAGCTAAATTGAAAATCACTCCAACTTGTATTTCAGAATTCATAGCTTAATCTATGTTGTGGATCAGGGTTTCTCAAACATTGGGCTGTGAAGAGTTTGGTACCTACTGAGTCGATGGGCCATCAATTTAAAAAGTGTATGTTTTCCCACAAGCATGCAGTGAATTTCACCTACCAATTGGTCATGTCTAATTCCCCCTAACCCTGACACGTATTCCCCCTAACCCTGACACTTATTCCCCCTAACCCTGACACTTAGCAGGTGGCTGGGGTTGGTTCTTTCAAACACACCAAGTTGTCTGACACTGCTTGTTCAACATGGAAGTGACAAAATTTCAGTGTGTGACAAGATATCCACCCATCTAATTTGCACCGCATTTTGTGGAACCCCCTGGTATCGTCATGCCGTGACCAGGATACAAACCCTGTCCACTGTGACACAGTTGTGCTGTCAGTCATTGTTTACCATAGTTTGGCAATTAACCCAAAAGCAGGTGGTGGGTCAGAAATAGCTTGACGTCAAATTACTTCACTTGTTGGTTAAGACAACTAGCATCAAGGATAGCAGGGATGCCAGGATAGTGGAACTGGTTCAGGAATTAGTTTAGCAGGGTAGATTGAAAAACAGGGTCCACAAAATATGGTGTTTTTTGTCACACACAGGCCACAGAAATGTTAATGTACTTTAGGCTGTGGTGAACTAGGGAACTCTTCTTTGAAATTGTAGAGTGTAAGTCAATAATACCGGTGAGCCATAATTCTCAATTAGAGCTTTGCCAAATTTGTGCTTTGTTAATTGATCAAAATCCTTGGTGAGGGTTTGTGCAGCTGCGTCCCATCCTGGTCTCATAGTTGCTCAGTTGTTGGTAGCATATTGGTTCATGTCAGCAGATACAGCAGCAAAGAAGTCAGAACTGTTGAAGTCAGAACGGTTGAAGTCAGAACGGTTGAAGTCAGAACGGTTGAAGTCAGAACGGTTGAAGTCAGAACGGTTGAAGTCAGAACGGTTGAAGTCAGAACGGTTGAAGTCAGAACTGTTGAAGTCAGAACGGTTGAAGTCAGAACGGTTGAAGTCAGAACGGTTGAAGTCAGAACTGTTGAAGTCAGAACGGTTGAAGTCAGAACGGTTGAAGTCAGAACGGTTGAAGTCAGAACGGTTGAAGTCCGAACTGTTGAAGTCAGAACTGTTGAAGTTATAACTGTTTTCCACACTAGGTGCTGGCTTGTTTCACCTCCCACCTTTGCACTACGGGATGTTTTCCACAGAAAATGGCACTCACACACGCACCTGCAAATCTACACGCTCACGCACACGCACACACACACACACAAACTCACTCTGAAGGATAGTCATCATGTACAGCAGCAGAAGAAGACAGCTTTGGGTCACTTTACCAGGACCGTATTACCATATGACCTCCCCAGGGGGACAAGACACTCAGCAGTGTTTGTGTATCTGTACAGCCTAGCAGCTTGACGGAGGAGAAAGTGATTATTTACGGGTGACAGCCATCAGGACTGAGTCCAAAACAGATAAGTAATTCAGTTTTCCCTGGGCTGCTTCTGCCATTGTAAAGACTCAGCCTGATTCATCTTAGCGGCATAACGCTGTCTACAGTGACTCGACATGGTCTACAGCCATTCAGGTCCAGCTTTTGGGGTTTCTTACTGACAAATATCTTTGTACACCATGAACATATTCTCAGTTCACAGCACATCATTCTACCGTGTAGACGGAACCCATAGAACTCCTATTGACCTTTTGATTTCTTCTTTTTATTTTTTTAACATGTGGCTTATTTGTGAATTATTCTCCGGAACGTGGAGAGTGATATGGTCCATCAAGGAATGGTGGAGTGGTCACAACTGCCGGTTGGGGAATTGTAAATTGTGTCACACGCTGGTCACGGCAGGCTACAGCGCTTCATATTCCAGCAGCTCTGGCATGGCCCCGTTCCGGCCATGCTTCTCTACATACGCAACGTGCAAAGAACAACCAATTACCGAGTCGCTTGAGCGAACTCATCTTACTACAGTACAGGCGACCTTTATCGCCCGCCAGAGACCGCTCGATCTACGATTTTGGCCCTTGGCCAACTCCCCTACCCTCGCTAGAAAAAAAAGAATGACCAGTAAAGGATATAAGTGCAGTGAGGTCTGATGTTCTGATGTGATGTGTGCTTTTTAATCAGCCAAAGATGACTAGAGATGACACATTCCACACACTGAGAAGCTGGGGATTAATTCGGTCCCTCCGTCTTGTTGGGCCACTCCGCTGTGCCGAGCGCGCCGATGCATTCATTTGAGACTCGCCGTGTACACTAGGATGGCTGGAGGCATCATTACGGACAGATGAAATACACAACTGTTGGCGGGTGGTGGGCGACAGGGAGAGACACAGGAGAGGAATCTGAGAACCACTTCAAAGGAGGATGAAGGGGGGTATGGGGTTGCCAGGCGCAGGGGGGTTGAATAAGATTGGCGACACAGAGAGGCGCTGTTAGGGAACTCTTTGAATTTGTTTGAGAAGGACTCCTACGGCGTCAGCAAAACTTGGTCTTGTGTTTTCACTCGATACTAATAAGGGATGGGTGAAAAGCTGAACAAAACGACAAAACACCACAGAACACTTAGAAGGGCCTTAAAGCTGAACAGTCCACTGCACTACAGTGAGAAAAACACATATGACTAAAATATGATCAGAAAAAGGCGTAGGAATATGTAATCGAGAAAATGAAAAATAAGCAGTTTCTCAATAGAAAAAATCTATTTTTTATTTTCGCAACAGAATAATAAGCACATTTCTCACTTCTAACAGAGCCCACAGTTTGCATAATACAAAACAATTACAGTGACTTGTCTCATCTACTGAAACCATCTTTCTCAGTGAAACCAATATGTCAGCAGTAATGGTGAGTTGGCATGGCCATTGAAACCCCCAGGTGTTGGGAGGCAAAAAGCTGAATTGACCGACCAACCAGATGTTTTCCACCTCACTTCACTTCTTTTCCTATTCACAAGATTCAAAATGAAATCCACTCACGATGCATATCTGCTGTCAGGCAGGTAAATGGTTTAAACATCACGCCACTCACTCCCACTGATGGTGAGCGGTTGGCGTTTTGCACCAATAAAACATGAAGAGCAGATGAAGGAAGATCCTAAAGAAGAAGCATCTCTTCTTTAACAGAGATGAGGGCAAACATTTAGGAATTAAAACATGTGGGCCCTTTTTAATGTGACAGTTTTTTGTGGCATTCTGAGTACAGTTTTTTTTGACATTCTGAGTACAGTGCAGAATGTTAATTCAGCAACAATTATTTTATGTGAAAAGTTTAATCAAACTTGACAACTTTGAAAAGCAGGCCCGGCCCTTTGTACGTGGCAAAACAGGTCCCCTATTTGAACAAGATTGTCCTTTTTTGTAGGTAATCAATATTACATGTTTAGTTACTGTAGTATGATCAAAATGTGTATGTACCTTATTTGAAGTTGCAAAACAAATTCCCTATGGAAATATGTGTGTCACGATTTGTAATGGTGTGGAAGGAGAGACACCGAACAAGAAATGTACTGTTGTTGTTTTAATGAAATATACTCTCCCAGAGACGCAATACCTTTAGTATTGAAGCAAACAATAGCCACATACAGGATCGCACAACATAATAAATATATAGTCCTTAAATCAACTACGCTCTTAACGTGCACAATATATATGCAGAGACATATATGCAGATAGTATTCCTCATCAACTCTACATTATAGTACTTACGAATACATAAGGCCATGCAATTTCTCTATAGAACAGGAACATCCAAACGTGCAACAAATTAACAGAATCTAACATGTGACACTGAGAAATAATCATCAAACAATCAAACAGAAAACATATGTAACGTAATACAATGCCCGACACCTCCCTTTTGTTTGAGCAGTGTTTATATAGAGGCAACTAACGACCTAATAGAGCACGGCTGCAAGTAATGATTAATCAGATTTCTGATCAAGTGTCAGCCTAGTTTAACTAATGCCTGTCACAGAAACCTAAAGGAACAGTACATGAAAAACCAAAAGCTACAATGCAAAGCACATGCATATAAACTAGACAGATATACACATAATACAGGTAAATATAAATAAGGACTATAAGGAGTCTATATCTCAGTTCATGTTACGCCAGCCCTCACTGGCTGGACGTGACAGTATGTAAATTAATTGAAGAACATTTGAAATAAAATGAATAATTTCATAGGGGGAAACTAAATTGCAATTCCACAAGGTGGGGGAAATATTTTCAGTCAAGTCCCCAAAATGGAAGATATTAACTGAATTGAAAACAATAACATTTGTAGCCCATCATTGTAATCCAAAATATATATTACAAAGAAAGACACAGTGCTGAAGTAAAATAACACTAGGATTCTCTGTGATTCACATAAAGACAATACATTTAGAGAGCCCTGAACGTATATGCTGCCACATTTTGAACTTAAAGTAAATAACAATATGAGATCTATTTCTCCAGAGATTGATACAATATTATAGACAATATCAATGCACTTCCTGTGTGTGAAAAAAAAATCTGTATATAATATTGCATGCCACAAGAGCAGACGCACTATCACATCATGCCAATGTACAGTATCATGGTATGGTGTGTATGGAAAAATGTGCAACCATGTTCAACTAAATTGCTACAGTTAACTCCACAAAGAGTACACCCATTTCCCCACCAGATAATCTATAGACTGCCTGTTCCTCAAAATATATTGCTGGAGGGTAAAATGGGTCTGTGAAATATGCTCTATTACATTTTCTTTCCATCACCTTGATCTACACACTCCATGCCATTCTATAAATATGCCAAACATTCATAATTGAACAGATATTTTATAAACACTCAGTCGCACCTCTGACAGTCTTCTTCTGCTGGCTTAGGTGAAAAAGCTTCCCTTCACTTAAAGACCCACTTGTTAATTTAAGAACCAACAAAATGGCAGTCCAAGCAGTTAGTTTACTGTTAAGCTTTGAATTTGTATGGCGTAATGGTTATACTGTTAATTTGAATTATTAAATCATACAGTAAAAACTTGTAAAGGTTTGTGTGGACGCCTTTCATGTGTTGATGCCATCGTCCCCATGCAGAAAACAGTCACTCAGCTCCGCTGGGCTATGTGACATGAGGTGACAGAAATCCCCATTGATATGGCTGATAATTCCTACCATGGGATTGGTTGAAGGGGATTTTTGCTTTGCTGCATGGAAATGGATGGGTTGTGTTCAGCAGGTTGGAACACAGGCAGTCTGTTGGTCTGTGTGTAGCAGAGAGCCTGGTACACTTGTGTGTGAGAAAATGCATGTTAGGACGACAGGAGATGGAAGCTTGGCATTGTCATGGCGATGACATGGGGAGGAGGGGCATGGCGATGGAGTGTTGAATTAATGACACCATGGAGGATTACAACTATTATGCTAGCTTTAGAGTAGCAGAGAGAGCGGAGCTGCTCCAGGCCCGGCCAGTCTGTAGGATCTGGCTCCACACGTCTTATTAGCTCGACTAAATACTCTACGGCTGAGGCTTCTCTTCCCATTTGCCACTTTGAAGACTCAGTAGATGCCCAGGTATGGAGATGCGCGCACACGCACATAACGCAACAGACACTCAGTAGCACTAACAGTAATAGTGCTGTCAATTGAATAAGCAAGCCGGTAATAGCTAGTTAACGTTTGAAAATATGCTCCTTGAAATACGCTGTTTTTATGCGCTTAAAACTATGCAAGACATTACAAACTGGACTACAACCCCTGTCAGGTTGTTATTATCTAATATCGTTTGGTTTCAGAACAATTAGTTCTTGCCACGGAAAGTGATGTGTAACTTACAGGATGTAATGAAATAGCAATAATTGATATTTGTGCAGGATAATGGGAAAATTCCATATCCATTTACCTAGCAGAGATCTCAGGCTTAAGAAATGACATTGCAGTGTCATTATAATTGACACCCAATTGTGGGAGTCGGTATACCTAGCTGCTGGAGGCGGTCCATAATTGGAAAAGTTAAATATATTCACCTTGCGCTTGGAGCAAAGCTGTTGAAAGGGTTCAGTGCACATACAGACCGACCATATGCAGCCTATGTTATTAACGCAGATTCGCTAAGTCATTTATTAAGAAAGATCCTATCAAAATTATATAATTCTAAATATAGATCTTTAATAATCATGTTAATAATATCAAAAAAATTATTAAGTATTCACTATTTATCTTGCCAACCTGATCCTTTTTGTCCTTCATTTCACTTAGAAAAGCCAACAGTGGACTAAAGCACCTCAACGAAATCATGTCACAGTGAATGACTGCTTAGTTGAGCCACATACAGAAAGATCTTAGCTTAAAGAATGAGGATGGATAGAAAGCAATGGCTGACATAGAAGGACAGGGTTCGCAACATATGTTGGGCTCGATGGCAATTAGAGCCGTCAGGCTTCCCTAACAACGTCGCGGTCCGCTCCATGCCACAGCACCTTCCTGCTAGAGAGAGCAGGGCATTCTGGTCCTGCATCGGCCCGGGGCAGTAGAGCATGGGCCATGCCAGAAGGCCTGACAACCATGAGATGTTTAAGTAGTGATGGTTGCACTGACTAGCCCCAAGACCGAGCTGGGGTTCAGGGTCTACAACGGCTGGACGAGAGGGAATATGGGCAGATGGTCTTTAATTGGCAAAAGATGGGGTTTCGAAAGCGGTTCACAAGCGTGTGCACTGGCACAAACACATTTGTGATCGCACTGTGGCACAACACATGCCAACATTTGCAATCATAAAGAGTTAAGAACTAATTAAAAAAAATGCTCACAGTGAAAAAGGTAAACAGATTCTGCAAGCATTGGAGCATGGATAAGTACTGTTTTTCTACGGTCAAGCATCTTCTGAATTTAATTACAAACCGTATTCCACTGCCAACATCTTATAGGGAGTTGGCATAGAATGATAGACAAAATTCTTTGTTTGGAGATGGCTCTGTAACTTATCAAGACGTACAGACTTTAAGGCTCTATGTGACACGTAGGTAAAAAAAATGATATCCACAAAATTTTGCTACTTAATTGGTCCTTTACAAGAGAGACATCAGGTTTGATTTATTAAAAAGAACAACAGCAAAGTCATTTCTCCGAACTACTGTGTGTTTTCCGTTCTACTTATTAATTGCACATACCTAGTGCCTAGTGTCCCAGGTCTGAAACAATCTGTGATTAGTGGGGAAGAAATTAAAGTGACTTTGAGGTCCAGGTTTTAATTTGTAAGGCCTACACAACACTGGTTCAAAAGAAAGATCTACAACTCTTCCTGTCTACACCTTGCTCTCTCTCTTTCTCTCTCGTTCTCTCTCTGTCTGAGAGGTGTATGGAAATATGTTTTTGTATACAGTGTAGTTGTGGTAGTGGTTTTAGGTGGGAAGGGGTGTTTTAGTGTAATGAGGACTTTTCTACTCTCTCGCTATCTCTCTGTCTTTCTCACACTGCTTCTCACACTATCTCGCTGTCACGGTTGAGAGGTCGTGTGAAGGGATCCTGGATTTTCTTTTTACTTAACTTTCCTATTTCCTTTTCTCTTGGTGGAGTGCTAATGCATCGCTGTGTTTTAATTGGTTTCAACTGTTAATGGGTAGAATTGGAGGGAGGGGAGTAAAGTTTCCGTCAACTGAAGTAGTAATAGCAAGATTTGTAGGAAATGTTTTAAGAAAAGTTTGCTTGTGGTTTTCGTGTACTCCCTCCAACCAGAATTCTTTAAACATTGGATATTTTTTAATACACAAGTGTTTATGTGTCTTAACAATGCAGAACAGCAGCAAAATGAATGTTTCAAAATGAAACATGCAAAAAGGCGTGTACACAGGGTTTTCTAGCACTGATAGCCTGCTGTGGTTTGACTGTGGGGACTTAGGGTGCAAGGCGTATGCAAACCCACGCTGGGTACAGAGACAGGAGCGCAAACGAGTATGAATGCAGACAAGCGTGACCAGCAAGCTGGGACGCAAGCAGCAGAGAGTAGGATTCTCAGGGGGAAGGGAGCCAGGTCAAGTGCTGGCATATAGGGGGCATGTAGTAGAGACATACAGTGCCTTGCATAAGTATTCACCCCCATTGGACCTTTCCACATTGTAGTGTGACAACCTAGAATTAAATAGGATTGTATTGGGATTTGTTTTAAACAACATACCGAACACTTTGAAGGTGCAACATATTTTTTAATGCTACACAAATGTAAAAACAATTCAAAAAGACTTGTTGGTTACATAAGCATTCACCCCCATTACTATGAAACCCCCGAATAAGCTCTGGAGCAACCACTTGCCCTCAGAACTTACATAAATAGATGGAGTCCACCTGTGTGCAATTAAAATGTCACATGATCTCAATAGAAAAACACCTGTCTCTGGAACGCCCCAGAGTTTGTTAGAGATCATATGTACTGTAAACAAACAGCATCTTGAAGACCAAGGAGCTATCAAAACAATCCAGGATATAGTTCTGGCAAAGCACCAATCATGTTTGGGTTATAAAAAAACATCGAATTCTTTGAATATCCCCCGGAGCACTGTTAGAATTCAATAAAAAACAAAGATCTAAAGAATAACGTCGAGAAGGCCGACAACCAAAAATGAGTAACCGGGCAAGGAAGGCATTAGTCAGAGAAGAAACCAAAGAGGCCAAAGGTAACTGTGAAGGAGCTGAAGAGATCTGCAGCTGATATGGGAGAAACCGTCCATGGAACAAATGTAACCTGGACGTTCCACAAAGCTGGGATTCCTGGATGTGTGGCGAGGAGAAAGCCATCGCTGAAAAGATATCAAAACTGGGATTCCTGGATGTGTGGCGAGGAGAAAGCCATCGCTGAAAAGATATCCAAGCTGTGATTCCTGGATGTGTGGCGAGGAGAAAGCCATCGCTGAAAATATATCCAAGCTGGGATTCCTGGATGTGTGGCGAGGAGAAAGCCATTGCTGAAAAGATATCCAAGCTGGGATTCATGGATGTGTGGCAAGGAGAAAGCTGAAAAGATATCCATATCAAAGGCTGTGTTTACATTCCCATAGATTTCTGCAATATTTCCGCATGCTCACGAGATGAAACCAAAAAACCTCCACAATGTTAGAATTTACATTGACACGTCTCAAGATGGCAATTGCGCATTTGAGCTTGTCATTCAAGATGTCTTGAGCTGGGTACGTTCAGAAACCAGCCCAGCCTATTGACCTACACGTGAAGAATTTCCACACAATACACATACAATTCCTCCTGGCCATTTTGTAAATCCCCAAATGCGACCTTTTTGAAATATTCTAATGCGAGATTGTAACACCCAGCCCACTGAGGGCTGACGTAAGCAGTGAACTGAGTAAGGACTTATGTATATTTAGTAGTATTTAGTAGCTTTATTTTCCTGTTCAGTGCATTGCATGGAGTTTTATATATATATATACACACACTCACCTAAAGGATTATTAGGAACACCTAGTCAATTTCACATTAATGCAATTATCTACTCAACCAATCACATGGCAGTTGCTTCAATGCATTTAGGGGTGTGGTCCTGGTCAAGACAATCTCCTGAACTCCAAACTGAATGTCAGAATGGGAAAGAAAGGTGATTTAAGCAATTTTGAGCGTGGCATGGTTGTTGGTGCCAGACGGGCCGGTCTGAGTATTTCACAATCTGCTCAGTT
>JACXGM010003023.1:6192-19987 GCA_016801145.1 Umbra pygmaea | reverse complement strand
ATAGAGGTCAGAGGAGAATGGGCCGACTGCTTCAAGCTGATAGAAGGGCAACTTTGACTGAAATAACCACTTGTTACACCCGAGGTATTCAGCAAAGCTTTTGTGAAGCCACAACACGCACAACCTTGAGGCGGTTGGGCAACAACAGCAGAAGACCCCACCGGGTACCACTCATCTCCACTACAAATAGGAAAAAGAGCCTACAATTTGCAAGAGCTCACCAAAATTAGACAGTTGAAACTGGATGAGTCTCGATTTCTGTTGAGACATTCAGATGGTAGAGTCAGAATTTGGCCTAAACAGAATGAGAACATGGATCCATCATGCCTTGTTACCACTGTGCAGGCTGGTGGTGTAATGGTGTGGGGGATGTTTTCTTGGCACACTTTGGGCCCCTTAGTGCCAATTGGGCATCGTTTAAATGCAACGGCCTACCTGAGCATTGTTTCTGACCATGTCCATCCCTTTATGGCCACCATGTACCCATCCTCTGATGGCTACTCCCAGCAGGATAATGCACCATGTCACAAAGCTTGAATTGTTTCAAATTGGTTTCTTGAACATGACAATGAGTTCACTGTACTAAAATGGCCCCCACAGTCACCAGATCTCAACCCAATAGAGCATCTTTGGGATGTGAATCCCACAAATCTCCATCAACTGCAAGATGCTATCCTATCAATATGGGCCAACATTTCTAAAGACAGCTTTCAGCACCTTGTTGAATCAATGCCACATATAATTAAGGCAGTTCTGAAGGAGAAGACGGGGTCAAACACAGTATTAGTATGGTGTTCCTAATAATCCTTTAGGTGAGTGTATATATACTGTCCCTTTAAGTTCTTGTGACACAACTCTCTAGCTTGGCCCTTGCTAGGATAGTTGCTAGGTTGGGTTAGGCTGGTATCTTGTAGTTCTAATGATTAAGATTACGCTCAACTGTGTTGTATTAGTCTGTTAGTTTGTTCATTATATAAAGACTGGCCAAGCTAGGGAGAGGTGTCGGGCATTGTATGATTACTGTTGCTGTGTTTTCTGTATTTGTGGTTTCCTGGACTTCTGCAACAGAGACATATTGAGATACTTGTAAGTAGAAAGTATAGAGAAATATGTAGACATAATAGATTTAGCAATCGTATATGCTTAGAGTACTATGCGTCCTGTGTAGCTGTAAGAGCAAAGTGTATTAGCAGCATTTGTATTCTCCCTATGTGTATATGGTCCATTTGAAAAAGAGTTTGGAAGCACGTCATATCGTATTATTAAAACTGCAAACCATTGCCTTCCTGTTTTCGGTCTTCCTCCTTCAATTTACACAGCATGTGAAGGAGAGAGACCAGCAAGTATGCACACTAATTGTTTCTCGTCTGGAACTGTGCTTGGGAGGATGCAAAAATGTTGCTGAAATCTATCGGAATGTAAACGCAGCAAAATTCTGTTTGGAATATGTCAAAGGGCATTTGGGAGACACAGCAAATGTGGAAAAAGATTATCTGGCCTATCAGACCAAAATGATACATGTTGGCCTTAGCACAAAATGCTATGTGTGAAAAATACAAGGAAATTCTAGTCTGCAAGTCACCTGAAACTGGGGTGGAGGTTCACCTTCCAGCAGCAGCGGCGGCAGTGGCTCAGTGGGTCAAGTAGGTTGTCTAGCAACCGGAAGGTTGGTGGTTCGATCCCCGGGTCCTCCTGACCAAGTGTCGAGGTGTCCATGAGCAAGACACCTAACCCCAGTTGCTCCCGACGAGCTGGCTGGCGCCTTGCATGGCTGACACCGCCGTCGGTGTATGAATGTGTGAATAAATGGGTGAGTTTGAGGCAGTGTAAAGCGCTTTGGTGGCCACTGTTGGTCAGAAAAATGTGCTATATAAAAAAAATTGCCCAGACCTCAATCCGATTGAGAATCTCTGGAAGTATTTGAAAATGGCTGTTCACCAATGGTCCCCATCCAACCTGACATTGCTTGAATAATTTTGCCTGGAAGAATGATCTAGAATAGATATGGGCGGATACTGATACCAGTATTGGTATCGGGCCCGATACTGGGCATAAGTACTTGTACTTGTGGAAACGGCCCGATACTCCAACCCGATACTTCCTCCACATTTAAGAGCGTTATGCTGCGCAACGCTTTAGAGATTAGCCATAGAGGGCCATAGTTGTTTTCCTAAAGTGCCGGAGAGGGAATAGTAGCCTAATGTGCTACACAGTATATAGATAGGAAACAGTTGTATTGCTCAACCATGTAACGATTGGAACAACAATACCAACGAACTGGTAAATCTGATTCACGTAAATGTTTCAATGGAAACGGAAATGTATTCCAACAATATGCATATATTTCATATTGATGATAACGACAGTCTACTTCCTCTTTCAGAGACCAGCTTATAAAGCTGTACAACTGTATTTATTGCTATGTAAAAAAATTAAGAAAAGCAATTTAAATGGGATAAGGCTTCCCTGCAATATGAGGTAATTTGTTGCACACAAAATCACAGCCTAAAATGACCTGGTGTTTGTGTTTCTCCTTTTAGTATTTAGTAAATGGCCCTTTAGGGGTTAACCACACCTCTCTCTAGTTGGGTTGCTTGTACCAGAGTGTAGGTTGGGTGAAGCGGTTATTGAATAGATGGATTTGATTAACAATTACGAACAGCCGTGTCCTCTTAGTAGATTGGAGTACAATATATATGCAACCCCGACTAGGGAAACGAGTGGGTCATTGTATGTACGAACAAAGGTACTGAAGTCACGTCCGTGAGTGCTCGTGTTATATATGTATTTCGCTACCCTGAGTTATCAGGATTATTGTTTAAGAAGTGTTGTGTCATGTTGCATGAGAAGATATCTGGGGCTACAAACAAGTGAGTATCTATAAGAGTTAGTTCTGAATGTTTAAGCGTTTGCTCTGTACCTAGTTCTTATCCAGTGTCCCTATCACTGTTGAGAGTACGTAAAGTATTAGGTCTGTATCATGGTGTGGAGGTGCAGAGAGAGGGAGACCAAAGACAGGTAGATGGTAGATGGCAATGTTGGTTTTTTAATGAAATAATCCAGGGGTGTACAATGGTAGAGTAGAGGTGTCAAGGGAGCGAGTAGCACAACGGTATGTATTAAGCAGGATACTATGCTATTTGGAACACAGGTAGTCACAGAGCATACGTATATACTCAACTAAAACTTAGGAGGCACAACGAATATGACTATACTCTATGCTCTAAAGCGGCATAGATGCTTAGGCTAAAAATACAAAGAGCATACGCATATACTCTAGCTACATATAAACAGGACACTACTTACATATCTGACCTTCCCACCTGGATGATATAACCACATTGACATAACATACAGATTAAGAATGACCAGCACCACACCCTTGCTTGACTAGAGCTTATATAGAAAGACTAACTAGACACAGCTGCATGCAATCACTAATTAGATCTACAAGTACCAGGCCAAACTGAGCTAAAACCCATCATAGCTCTAGCCAAGCAGGGGAGCGGTGCACACACACAACTTAAAGAGACAGTACATGTATTGTAAGACAAAACCAAAATACCATGCCATGCATTGAATATTACAAATACTAAACAGAAATATATATGAGTCCATGTACGCCAGCCCACACTGAGCTGGATGTTACAGTCAGTTTGTAAGCACTCGCTGCCTTCTGTCTAACCTCGCTTGGTTGAAACTGCATATTCCCGGAACACTGTTTGAAATAAAACATAAACGAACGCTATCTAGTGCCTTTGAGTCTCCCTCTCTTCACCCCACCCACCGACACGTCACAATCCTCAAGGAAACGCACGCATTCAAGTACAGGATCGAACAAGGCTGCTAGTTATTAGGCTAGTCACTACTGTAGCGTTGCATTAATTAATTGTAAACCTTCGGGAACGAAAGACAAATGTCGGCAACACTTCTGGGTGAACAAAATAGTGGAAGTTCTGACATACTATCATTAAGAAATATAACTTAAAGGCAATACGATGTAGCCTATTTATTCAATATATTACAGTGATAGTATCCTACAGCTATAATTGTGTAACAATTATAATAAAACAATCAAATACCTTAAAAGAATATTATATCATTAGGTCATTATACCTGTTTGGAGAAAGTCACTTCAAACAGACATTCTCATCTTACACAAAACGTCTGCAATGCTTAACGCAAATAAACATGCAGCTGGTCACACCCAGCCCAGTGAGGGATGGCGTTTACAGGACTAATGAACTGAGATATGGACTCACATACGTGTATTTGCTTATTGTGTTAATTCAGTGCTATATGCATGGTGTTAGTTCACCTGCAATAGATTGAGCTATGGTAACTTTCTTGATTTTAATCTTAGAATAAATACCTTCTATCGTTTACCATCTATCTGCCTGTGAGTCTCCATCCCTTTCTCAAACCTACACTGTGACAAAATGACCGACCACACCAGAGAGATGTTGTACTCACAGGCGGAGACACCCAAAGAGGAGTACGAGAGGCTATTCCGATACTTCGGCTAAGCTCCTCCTATGCTGCCTTAAGGGAGGTGTTTCCAGCTGGGTTTTACCACCATTCCAGAGCCCTGTACATACCCCCGTGTTCCGGAATATTTAGACGGGTGCTATAGCTCTTGCGGGCAGGCGGAGGTACCGGTCAACGGGCAGCCAGGGCAGGCGGCGTCAGATCCACCAGGGGCCTGTGTGGCATCATGTACACCCGCCGATGAGCCATGCTGGGTGTACACAGATATTTCACCTGCCACAGGCTCCTACGCTGATATCCACTTGATGCTGCCCCCTGTCAATCAGACCCTGGCTTCCAACCTCCAGGCCCAACCTCAGCCAACTCCACGACAGGCCACGCCACAGCCGGCTCCACCACGGGCCCTGCCACAGCCTGCTCTACGTCGGGACCTGCCACAGCCAGCTCCAGCACTCCAAGCCACCTGGGACCTGGAGTGTATTACCCTACCTCTGCCATCGGAGTTCGGGGACACAGCGCCGATAGCAGAGCCTCCTGCCCGGTGGCTGGATGACA
Source organism: Umbra pygmaea (assembly GCA_016801145.1). NCBI lineage: Eukaryota > Metazoa > Chordata > Actinopteri > Esociformes > Umbridae > Umbra > Umbra pygmaea. The sequence goes on along the minus strand of JACXGM010003023.1, from coordinate 14,944 downwards.
TGGTCCGGCAGTTGGCCGCCAAGCTATGGGGGGTCTGCCGCCACCGCCAAGCTATGGGGGTCTGCCGCCACCGGCACCACCGAGCTACGGGGGTCTGCACAGCCTGAAACAGGGCCCCCTGCAATGCTGATACCAGGGCCCCCTGCACAGCCGACGACAGGGTCCCCTGCACAGCCTGTCCCAGAGCCCCCTGCCCGGCCTATCTCAGAGCCCCCTGCCCGGCCTGTCCCAAGGCCCCTTGCCCAATCAGACCCAGGGGTCTCTGTACTGCCTATTCCTGGTCCCTCAGCCCCAGGGACTTTACCACTACCGGTGTCCTGCGGTCTGCCAGCAACACCCCGTTCTGCAGTCGAAGGGTGGCTGGTTGGCCTGCGGAAGCCCCCGGTGGAGTTACCACCTGGGTGAGTGCCTTGTGGTGGGGTCTGGTGTGGGTAATGTTGGGGAGGTTTTGTTTCGGCCCCTCCCACCCCCCCTTTTTTTGTCTGGCCACTTGGAGTTCGGCCATTTGGGGGGGCTACTGTCCCGCCCAGCCCAGTGAGGGCTGGCGTTTACAGGACTAATGAACTGAGATATGGACTCACATATGTGTATTTGCTTATTGTGTTTATTCAGTGCTATATTCATGGTGTTTTAGTTCTTAGTTATATGTGTCTGTTCCTTTAAGACTGTCACAGCTCCTCCAGTTAAGCAGTTCCTAGTATATATCCGTTCTGGATACTGTTCTGAGTTATGTTACGTTCTGTTCTTGTTTAATATCTGTCCAGGAGTTACTGTCTCGTCATTTGTGAAAAGAGTGTGATATAGTTTGAGTTTAATTGCGTACGCTCTGTATATATTCTGTTTGGTTGTTTCCCCAGTGTCCTATGCCACTGAAAGAGCATAGAGAATATATAGTATCGTTGTACACTCGCTGTATATTGTTCACATGCAATAGATTGAGCTACAGTAACTTTCTGGATCCTAAACTCAGAATAAATACCTTCTATCGTTTACCATCTATCTGCCTGTAAGTCTCCATCCCTTTCTCCAACCTACACGGTGACACGACTATTGCATTCACTTTCACAAACGTGTTTCTCTCATTTTATCTAATTAGAGAAGGAGACGTAAACTATTGATATTTGTAATAAATTTTACACATTCTTGACCTGCATTGTAAATTATGTTATTCTGGATATGTAGGAACATTAAATTTTCTATATTTGAATTGGTTGATCAACATCTAAGAAATAGCAGGTTTTAGCTTGATAAATGTGACCTTTGGCATAGTTATTAAAAGTATTTGTATCGGTACTCGTATCGGCAAGTACCCAAAATGAAATACTCTGTACTTGTACTTGTACCCAAAAATACTCAAAGCTTTTATTGCAGCCAAAGTTGGTTCTACCAAGTTTTGATCAGAGTGTGAAAACTTATGTAACCAAAAAGTGTCAGACTTTTCTGTCACAATAAAATATTTAGAAAAACTAAATGCTCGGTAGGTTGTGCAATGCAAATTGTAAAAATCCCAATCCAATCCTATTTCATTCCAGGTGGTCTCACTACAAAATATGGAACCATCCAAGGGGGTTAAATACTTATGCAAGGCACTGTAGAAGTGAGTGGTTTCAGTAGGGTAAACATGAACATGGTTGGCACAGCTACAAAGACCCTGGCTGTCGGGGGGGATTTCAGTTCTGTGCGAAATGGGGAGCATACTGGTGGGGCTGAAAAGGGGTGCCAGGCTGAGGTGGAGAGCAGTGTTTGGCTGGAGTGGGCAAAGGCGTGCAGGCAAGCGTTGATTGTCATCACGCAGGGGGCCATCAGGGGATGAAGACAAAGGTGAGGAAGAGGAGGATGAGACCTCGTCAGACAGGTGAAGGGCCATATGGTCAGAGGTCTCGTCTGGGTTCCTGAGCGTGATTGAAGTGATGTGTAATACCAGTGCAAAAGACCGACTTTACATTTCTTGTGCAGCAGCTTTCTGGACTTTACTGATGGTCTTTTGACTTCCATCCCTTTCCTCTAACTTCTTAGTGAAGGATAACTTGACATCAATGGTGCCGAGATACAGGGGAAAAGCAGTTTGTTCTACCGATATGTGAAGAAAAATATGAGAAAAATTATAAAGGTTTTGTTTTTGCAAGAGAAGCAAAATGATGTGGTATACAAGGCATCAGTACACATCATGTCCACCACTTTTGCTGTTCATGAGGAAATGCATTTAGATTTTCTTGAGTTTCTTGAGTACAGAGTTTTTGAGAATTAGTAGGCAAATTTAGATGAAACTAAATGTATAGCTTAATACATATGGCCTCATCTGCATTTGAACTTTGGAGTGCTGTGGTACGGAGAGATGTGAATCTGATATTTTGCATAGCAGAATTACTAGAAAAGACAATCCCAAGGACTTCACTTGGAATATTCTTGTAGAGATCCTGTGTTATATAGTCAAGAAGTAGTGGCACTGTTAATAATATTGAGCAAAAGGAAAGCATAGGGACAAACAATATAAATAAATGAGTCATATTTTGGGCTCAAACCTAAGGGGGAGACATATATTTTCATTTTAACACAATACATTCTCAAGCACAAATATTTTGTTGAGGCTTGGAGGTGATCTATAGTTGTAGTTTGGGAGAATTATTAACTCCCAAGATTATGTGATTATGATTGAGATAATGTTTTTCCTCTCTAACCATCCTTCTCACTGTACTCTACATGCGTTCAGAATACACTTGTGTGGTCTTTTGTGCCAGCCGGGTTCATCACTGCTCTAGTTGATTGTCCAGTTAAAAAAAATAAAAAAACAAGAATGCATATGCTCTTGTGTTGTATGTTAAAACTATCCGTTTGTCAACAGGGGAATGCGATGTACTGGCTGTGGTGGCATGCAATATAGTTTTAGGTGGGGGTGTGTCCGTGGTTCCATGAAATGAAGATATCTAATTAAAATAAGACATGTCAAAGATATTGCTCTCTGTCTTTATGTCTGTCTTTATGTCAACGTCTCTCTCTTTCCGTATTTGTCTTCCTCCTCTTTCTATCGCACTTCCCCACTCACTCTTTCCATCTCAATTACCTGGTTGAGATGACTGGAGCGACTGGGGGCAGCTTCTAATGTGTTCCCCCATGGCGTAAAGAAGCAAGGTGATCTACAGAAGTGATGGTTTCATAAAGTAAAATGTCAGCAGGAACTATGACGGACACCTCTCAAAATATAGCGAGGGAGTTTATCAGAAATACAGTTTCACTGTATATACTTTATTTCACTTCTGTTTAGGGTTAACTAGAAATATTTTCAAGACAACACATAGTACATATATGGTACTAATTTTTGCTTTACTTGGCAATATGTTTAGGTCGCTGCTGTGTTTTAGCACTTTAGCACAGGTTAAATCACTGTTATTTATACAGTTCTGCAGGTTAGGTTACATAGGTTGTAGGTTGAGGCCATTTGGAGTAGAAAGAAGGCGGAACACAAACTAAAGCCTCCTGGTTACTGAGATTAATGATAGACATTATAATCTGAGATTAATGATAGACATTATAATCTGAGATTAATGATAGACATTATAATCTGAGATTAATGATAGACATTATAATCAGAGATTAATGATAGACATTATAATCTGAGATTAGTGATAGACATTATAATCTGAGATTAGTGATAGACATTATAATCTGAGAATAGTGATATACATTATAATCTGAGATTAGTGATAGACATTATAATCAGAGATTAATGATAGACATTATAATCTGAGATTAGTGATAGACATTATAATCTGAGATTAGTGATAGACATTATAATCTGAGAATAGTGATATACATTATAATCTGAGATTAATGATAGACATTATAATCTGAGGTTAATGATAGACATTATAATCTGAGATTAATGATAGACATTATAATCTGAGATTAGTCCAAAAACTGATCCAAATAGAAGGAAAAATTTAACTAACAGGACTTTTTGTGCACTTTTATCTAAAGTACACACTTCATCTATGATTAATGACACACCTGGCAGCTGCTCTACCTTTCAACTATTCCTCTAAATTTTTGTGAATGTATTTGTAAGGAAAGTAAGGATACCAATAATGTATGATCTGTGTCCCTCCCCAAAACAAAAAGATTTAGTAAGACAACATTCACATGGTTTGGAGAAACAACCAGATTTATACATTGAACTCATTCAGGACACACTCTTATGCAGACCGACTTACATGTGCAATTAGGGTTAAGTGCTTGCTCAGTGACAGAGTGACAGACTAGCATTTTAATTTTTACAGTACTTTTTGACTTTGGAATTAGACACAGCAACCTTTCATTTACATGCTCATTGTTGTTCACCACTGGGCTTTCTTCCAACCATGTGAAAAACAAGAACAGTAGTATGAAAAAAACAGGCTGCTGTCTTTAGCTGACAGACAGGGGTTTCAGTAGTATTATTGGGCAGAAACTAAGCAAAAAGATAGATAATCTTTGTTCATATGCTTGTGTTTTTGTGTGAATACATGTGATGAATGTGAGGGTGCAATCTGTCCTGGCAGACAACCACAGAGTTGCCTTGTTCAGTCAGACACACAAAATGATGATTGATATAAAACATTGTCATTCTACAATATGACACTTTTCAGGCTATCCACCAGCGTCCACACAGATTGTCCTTCAGAGATGATTTCTTGAATGGAAAGCACTTTCTACACGTTAACTACACAGTAACAACTGAACAGGGGGGTAAGTGACATGCAAAAGTGTGGACTGTAGCATTATGGTATTTTGTCCCATCTGTATAAACTACTGCTAGCAATCAAGACACTGACAGCTTCCGAAGAAGCTACTTCAAGGTCATATTTTTAGATCTGTTCTTTTTTTCCTTTCTTTACACCCACTCAGCAACCACAGCGACCCGTCCATCTTGGAAAACCAATTGAATCAGAGTTCTAATGCTGGGCTGAGAGCTCCGTATGGTACAGCAGAGCGATTTACATCTCGTTGCCTAAATGCGTCCACTGCATAGTGGATGGGAGATTGTATAGTGGTCTCTTTTTACAGCCCGGGCCAGAAATCATAATGGGCCCTTGCCTTTTTTCTAGAAACTCCTCCCTTGGAGTGAAAGGCTCTCTTGGTCTCTCTCTCCCACCTCTTTCACTCCGTATCTCTCTCTGTCTCTCTCTCTTTCTCTCCATCACCTCTCTCTAAATCTCTCTCTCCCTTCACTGGCAGGCTTTTAGTGAGGAACGGATAGCTGTAGCACATCTGCGGCGAGCAGGATGTGTCATGTGACTAGCAGGGCTCACGCCGCTCGCAGCGCAGACGTTAGTGCCATCCTCGGCGGGGAGATTTGTCCTAATAAAACGTCAGGCTCGGAGCAGAATGAACTGTAATGACTTTGTGAGTTCACTAATGGGCAATAAATCTTAGATTAGGGGGTTCTGCACAAATGCGGTAAGATAAGCCGTGCGTACTCACAGTCATGTTTCATTGCATGTATTCAGAGGGGTTCATTTCGGAGTCGCCGTTGCGTGTGTGTGTTGTGAAGTATTTTTTTTGCCCTTTGTGTAGGATGTGTGATCTTTTGTTTATGATGTGTTATGTGTTCATCGAGCGTACATCCACCGTTAGGGGAAGGGGATGCAGAATTATCATGAAAATATCATTTCTGGAAACAAATGATACATTACTTATGACTTCCTATTTTTCAGACAGAATAATGATTTTTGCTTGAGGGCATCATACTTCTTTTTTTTGGGGAGCATTCGATGATTAACCCCCTTCCCCCCCGATGTCAAAATCCTGCTTGTATTGCTTATATCTAATTATTAGTCAACTTGATATTGAGACATGTCACAGAAGATGAACTGATCTGACCAGCTGCTGTCCTGACACATTGTCCTGGCACTTAATTTGTAAAGCATTCTACCCAGAATGCATCATCACAGCTTGTCTATAGGCTAACTTAAAAAAAAGGTTTATTTACTTAAAGGGATAGTTCCACATTTTGTCAATGAATCCCTTTATACGAGTTCCATGTCTCTGCAATCAGTATGAGGGATGCTGCCACTCACTTCAGTAGATGTTCCCCAACACGTTCAGTTATTGCATAAATGCCAAAACATTGTCTTCAGTTCTTCCATAAACCGAGCTGAGACTTAAAAACACTATACACAAGTCCATCTGACTCTGGGACGGACAGTAGATGAAGGTTCACTGCCAAAATCCTGAACTATCCATTTACGAACACAAACGACAGTGGAAAGAGTGATTTGGTGGCTGTTGGGGCATGTACAGGGAGGCACAGGGGGTAAGGAGGTCGAGTCAGAGAGAGCACTGCGTGATGTGGTTGTCTTTTTTTAAGACAGTAACTAACAAATAAGGGTCATGAAACTGACGGATGTCTGAGCGGATGGCACGTTAATGCTCGTCCGACCCTGACCTCCTCCTCTTCAAGCGGTTGCAGAGATTGCCTTTTTTTTATCCTAATAGCATCACTAATCATTCGGGAAAGCTTCCAGCAAAGCAAAGAAAAATAAAAACTCTTCTCTCCCCATCTCTCTCTGAAGTCCGGAGGGGAAATCGGCATAGAGGATAAAAATCAATCATATTATGTACACACAGCGGCTATTTCTCTACCCTTCTGTATTCCTCCCCTCCCATGAGGTAGAAAGAAATGAGCAACTGATTGCCTGTAACTCGACATTACAAAACACCCAATATTCTGTGAATGCATTATACGTTAACGTGATGGGTCGATGCCAGTCATCGTCATAGGTCACAATGAATGAATGCGACTGCTTCATCCTCAGAAATCTGAGATGTGAAATCAAATTCAGAAACGGCATCAAGTTTCTAAAAAGATATGCTCTTTTTAAATACCCAAAATAAACTGGTGGGTTTGGTTCTTGTGCCGTAACGCATTTTAGGCAAAGCTGGCAGAACAACTTTTTTCAAGTTTCAAAAAGTAAGACTTTGTCCTGTCCTCATGGCTTAAAAACTCTCACACACACACAATCTCTAAGGCTGTGATTAATGTCCAGAGTGTGTGTCAACTTAAAGACCGCCCGTGGCTAAATATGTTCCTTAGGCCAGGCCTCAACAGCCAGCTGGCAGAGCCAAGCTCAACAGGGCCCAGGATGAGAGGGGAGGCTAGCGGGCACACAGCCCTGCCACCCAGCTACCCAACTGGTCAACACACTGACTGGCAGAGAAAGATAGAGAGATGGGTGGGGGAGACAGATCTGGAGAGAGGGAAATGTTTTTGAGAGATAGAAAGGGAAGAGTAAAAGTAAGAAAAAAGAAATGAGAGAGACAGAGAGACAGAAAGGCAGAGAGAGACATAGAGAGAGAGACAGAGCGAGACACAGAGAGAGAGACAGAGAGAGATAGAGAGACAGAGAGAGAGACAGAGAGAGAGACAAGAGAGAGACAAAATAACATGATCGAACCAGCAGACCTAACAACTGTGTGAATTATCCTCGGCAAACAAGTCCTGCCTGAAACAGAGATTAAGGTGGATCGGACAATGAAAACATTTCCAATACGTTGTGGGTGTTTGTTTGTTTGTGTGCGCGCTCATGTGCAATGCCTTACCTTGGCTAGTTTTGATTATTTGACTTGACTTTCCTGAAAGGCAGGGGACATAGGTTTCCTGGTTACCGGTGTGAAGTGTTAAGATGTTTCCACACCAAAGGTGACACACTCAACAAACAGCCACGTGCCGGGCATTTTCTCCTGGTACCTGATTGAAGAATTATGGTCACCGATCAGTCAGGCATCTCCTCAAATGACTTTCTACATAATAATTTAACACAAATTAAAAGGAAAACAAACTGGGCCTTGGGTGGAAGGACTTTTACATCTGTGCAATGTTGCCTCTAGAAACTCTAGAGAGGATGTGATGTACTCTTAATGGTTCAGGTTTAACTACACGTAAAATCCCACTCAAAGTCATTGTGAGGTGTGAAATCAAAAACAAGTGCTTGTTTGTAAGGTACACATAAATAGGCCTGCATTTGTGTTTGCCGTCAGATGTTGGCAGAGAGAAAAGAACAGAAAAAAATCAGAGGGAGAGAAAGAGACCGTTGGCGCAGAGAAGAGAAAGATTGAGAGAGAGCGAGAGAAAGTAGGAGTGAAAGATAAAATTACAATCCAGATCATCGCCCTGCCTCAGTCCTTCTCTTTAATCTTTTCTCATGTAAGGTAACAATGATCCGGAGCTCTTCTTCCAACAAAATCCTGCATGCTGTTTCCACAAATGTGTTTTCAGACTCACTCCCTTGTCTCGTTCTTTTCTTGGAAATGTGCTCAGCGAATCTCCTCTCCTGACTGCCAAACGCAAAGTTTCTAAAGAAGTTTGAAAGACAAAATAAAACTTGTATTACTGAATAAATATTCTCTATGATGTTTGTGATCAAGTAAAAGTGTGTTTCCAATTAGACCCGTCGTAAACAGTTTCTAGTGAATCAGTGAATTAATCAGTAACCAACATCACATCAATCAAACTGAATACATAATATGCTTAAGCACTAATTACCGTTTATTAAAACAAATATATATAGATCTAAATAAACAGTGAGTTCTGCCTTCAGAAGTGTTAAAAAACTATTTGATCGGGCATTGCCAATCTGACATGCTACTGTGTGTGCCAAGCGATGCAAAAGAAAACTCTATCGCCCTGGTGACATTCACAGACTCAAGGGAGGTGGCCTGGCAGTACACTGGAATATGTAAGTGTGTGTGTGTGTGTGTGTATGTGTGTGTGTGTGTG
>JACXGM010003022.1:27863-43850 GCA_016801145.1 Umbra pygmaea | reverse complement strand
CTTTTTTCCATCTCAGGAACATTGCAAAAATTCGAAATTGTCTGTCAAGGAATGATGCAGAAAAGTTAATCCATGCCTTTGTTACCTCAAGATTGGATTATTGTAATGCTCTCTTTTCTGGCTACCCAGACAAAATCCTAAAAAAACTTCAGTTAGTGCTTAACACAGCCGCCAGAATTCTGACTAGAACTGCAAAATCGGAACACATTACCCCAATTCTAGCCTCTACACTGGCTGCCCATTAAGGCTAGGGCTGATTTCAAAGTTTTACTATTAACATACAAAGCACTACATGGACTTTCCCCTACTTATCTGTCTGATTTGGTGCAACCGTACATACCCACACATACACTACGTTCACAAGATGCCGGCCTCCTCATTGTTCCTAGAATTTGTAAACAGCTGGTGGAAGGGCTTTCTCATATAGAGCTCCAATTCTGTGGAATGATCTGCCAACCCATGTGAGAGATGCAGATTCAGTCTCAACATTTAAGTCTATGCTGAGGACTCATTTCTCCAGTAAGTTCTATGGTACAGTGTAGCCTGGCCCAAGGGGGCTAAAAGAGAACAGCGGCACTGTTAATGAACCACCCATGCTGGCTTGCCTGGTAGGCTCCCCTCTCTCTATTGGGATATCCTCACTCCAATGCTATCCCTGCGGTGGTTACGGTCTGCTGGTGACCCTTTGGAGGTGTGGTCTTGGCAATGTGGGTGGGTCGAAAGCATGCCTGCTTGCTCATGCCCGAGGCCCCCTTGTGCAGGACCACGTCTCTTGTCCCCCCCCCGTCTCAGGCCCAGATGTTATGCTGCAATAGTTTATGTGACGGGGGACTAGGGTTTTATATATTCATTTTGGGGTCAGAGCTGTGTCAAGGTACTAGACCCAAGGTATGACCACTCTAATGTTCCTGATGTCATGTTCATCCTAGGCGGACCCTAGGAACATGCGACAGGACCATGTGGTCTGATGACTCCTTCCTGTCCCCTTCCTGTGCCCGGCCCGCTACTGTGCTGAATCCCATGTTACTGCGGTTGATTATCCCGTTTCCACCCGATGACGCCAGCTTTCATATCCAGGCGGCTTCACGGTCTTCCTTCGCAAGACCACCGAAATGTATTGACTCTACATAAAGACTATGGTCACAGTCCACCCATCAAATCTTCATTGCTGGACAATAATTGAACACCGATTGACCTTATTACAATGGGCTGAGTACCTTCAGATCCCCCACCCGGTACAGCCAGAAGAGGACTGGCCACCCCCTTGAGTCTGGCCTCTCTAGGTTTCTTCCCAGGTCCCTCCTACTAGGGAGTTTTTTCCTAGCCACTGTGCATCACTTGTGTTGCTTGCTTTTGGGGGTCTCGGGCCGGGTGTCTGTCAAAGCACTTTGTGACAACTGCTGTTGTAAAAAGGGCTTTATAAATAAATTTGATTGATTGATTGAAAATAAATACACCTGTTTATGGAAGGTCCCAGGGTTTTTAAGGGAGCATATGTAAACAAAAAGCATCATGAAGAGTGGAAAGACGGAATTAGGCCTAAGAATGTGGAGGTGATTGGTCTTTGGTCTCCTGGTTGTCCTCTCACGATTTCAAGGAATTACAGTGTTTATACTCAGTCTTCTGTCCTTGGGCTGCTTTTAACATAAACATTCAGAAGCAGCACTAAAACCTTCAACATCTCTAAAGAATGAAACATAATGACTTACAACAGGTTCAAATAACTAGCTATCTTAAAAGAGATACTAATGACATTCCACTTGCCCAACATAGAATATTATTTGATTGCATACTGGTACATTTCTTTTACAGTGTGTGGGCCAGGGCTCAAATGGTTATCAGCATGGTTAAAAATTATCTTCTTCATCCACCAGCCAAACGGCTAGTAAATGTTCAAATTTTACCAGCCACTCAATAGATTATTATAGTTTTTTTGACTGGTGAGTTAAGCAAATCTACCAGCCACCTGCATATTTTATCAGCATTTGGCTGGAAAATTGTACTGTTTTTGAAACCTGGTTATCAGTAGTCTCTCAATTCTAGTTGGTGCCTATCCATTTCACTCCAATGATGTCAGTGATATATATAATCCTACTCACAACTTAGTCCTCACAACAATCCTTAGAAATGGGAAATGGCCGTGTTTCTGAGAAAGCTACAGGCAAATTTAAACAGGAGCCCCGGGGACAAACATTGCAAAGGAGTTATAATTTAACATTTATGTCAAATTGAATCATTATAGTTCACCATAAAATAATTTCTCCACAACACTCTTTTTCAATCTTGTCACATAAAGCATTTCCAGAGGCCTATGCTATCATCAATATGACCATTGTCACTGTAAAATGGAGTCTGTGTGTGAAAATCCATTTGTTATACATAACATTTGGTAAAACATAATAAATTAAGGAGACAGATGGTTGTTGACATACACAGATCAGTTAATGGATATAAAACAAAATAATAATGTAAATGATTCAAAATAACAATAAGCACAGTCAGGGCAATAATCAAAACGTTTCAAAATTCTAGAGTCTTTTCAAATTTGCCAAGAAGGAGACTTTTGCATATTGCCACCACACATGGAACTGAAGATGGTGAGAGAAGCAAAGAAGAATCATAGATTCACAACTGCACGGTCAGGTGGACTCTTGGAGTAAGTCTCAAAATCAACTTGAAGATTCCATCTTAATGTCAACGAGCTCTTTAGGAGGGTTGCATGAAAGAAGCCCCTACTGAGCCTGAACTTTTCCAAGTGTTATTGGAACTACACTTGGATTTGTGTGTTGTGGTCAAATTAGACAAAAGATTTAGGTTTTTGGACATGCAAATCATCTGCATGTTTGTCAACAAAAGGGGACATACATGAAAGAGCACCTGACACCCACAGTAAAAAAATATGCTTTCAGTTCCGACATGAAAAATCTTGCTTTTGGGATGATTCGCTATTAGTGTTCCAGGAGCTCATGTTAAAATTGATGGCATAATGAATTCCACTAAGTACCAGGATATTTTATCCCAAAACCTGGTTGCATCTGTGGGCACAGATGGATAAGTGGTTAGGGAGTCAGACTTGTTTTTAATGGTTACGGTTCGATTGCCGCCTGTGCCAAAGTTTGTTGTGTCCCTGAGCAAAGCACTTTACCCTAAGTTGCTCCAGGGGGGTGTCCCTGTATTCACTGTAAGTCACACTGTCCATTAAATGACTAAAATGTAATGTAAAATGCCTCTGTGTTGAGATTGAAATTTGGCCATAGATTAAATTTTAAACAAGACATTGACACCAAACAATCAAAATCCACAGAGAAATTGTTGCAGGAGCACAGCATCAATGTTTTACATCTTAATCTCCGAACTTCAGTCCAACTGAAAATATGTGTTTGAATTAATGATTTAATGTTGGGACAGTATGGAAAATGCAAAAAACTGTCATTTGAAAATTCTATTCACTAGTCTGTACTTTATTGAAAACCATTATTACCACATTATTTGATGTTTTACTTTGTAAAAGTAATTTATCATTGACAATATACATTCATTTCAAGTATGATGACCGGAACACACTCCAGAAAATTTGGGTTAGTCAATGGTTTACTGCCCTGTAACATTACATCTTCTTTTCATTACACTAATTAAGCGTTTGAGCACTGAAGAAACCAGTTGGTTCAGATTTGCAAGCAGAATTTTTCCCCCTTATTTTGAGCTTCATAATATACCACACATTTTGAATTGCAGACAGGTCAGAACTTCAGGCAGGCCACGCCAGCACCCGCACTCTCTGCTTACGCAACCGTGTAATCCAGGCATAATGTGGTTTGGTGTTGTCCTACTGGAATATGCACGGACATCCTTGGATAGACGATGTCTGGATGGCAACATAACTTGCTCCAAAATATGTACATATTTTTCTGCATTAATGGGGCCCTTACAGATGTGCAAGTTACCAGACTGTTTCAATCCCAGACTGTTCCAAATTGTGTGAATTTTATCACGGCAACTCATAATGTGACTCAGTGGAGTGAATGGCTCCCATGTGCCTCTATGCACTCCCAACAACATCTGAGCAGGCTCTTGATTAGACAGCGGATGGTGTCCTGGGGGATCTCCTCCCAGACCTTGATCAGAGCATCAGTGAGCTCCTGGTCTGCGGCGCTACTTATCGGCGTCGGACGCAGCAATACATAACGTCCCAGAGGAACTTAATTGGATTCAGGTCTGGGAAACATGAGGGCCAGTCAATGGCATCCATGCCGTCATCATCCAGGAACTGCCTACACACTGGCCACATAAGGCCAAGCATTTTCCTGCACCAGGAGGATCCCAGGGCCCAGAGTGTAAGGACTGACAATAGGTCTGAGGATTTAATTCCGGTACCGAACAGCAGTCAGGGTACAGTTGGCTAGAATATGGAGGTCTGTGCGGCCCTCCAATGACATGCCTCCCCAGACCATCACTGACCCACGCCAAATCGGTCATGCTGGAGGATGTTGCAGGCAGCATAGTGTTCACCACTCCAGACGCTTACACCTGTCACGTGCTCAGTGTGAACAAGCTCTCATTTGTGAGGAGATTGGGGCACCAATGGCTGTTCTCTGACGAATGCCACCCGAGCTGCATGGTGCTGGACTGTGAGCACAGGTCGCACTAGAGGACATCGGGCCCTGATCCCACTCTCATGGAGTCTGTTTCTGACATTTTGGTCAGAAACATGCACACCAGTTGCTTGCTGTATGTTATTTTGTAGGGCTCTGGCAGTGCTCCTCCTAATTCTCCTCGCACAAAGGACTAGATACCGGTCCTGCTGCTGGGTTGATGCCCTTCTACGGCCCTGTCCAGGTCTCCTCATTTAATGGCCTGTCTCCTAGTTTGTCCTCCATGCTCTTGAGACTGTACTGGGAGACAGCAAACTTTCTTGCGATAGCACACATGCATAAGCCATCCTGGAATACTTGTGCAACCTGAGTGGGCAGTGACCTACAGTTTCTTTTTGTGTTTTCTGCAGACATTAGTACTTTGTAATTCATGCAAGTTGGCATGATATCCACCAGTCTTTCACATTATTGTTGTGTAACTTTATGCCACTCCTGGTGCAGATATTCAAGCAGCTCAGCTTTGTTTGATGGCTTATGGTCAGCCATCTATCTCTTAAACAAATTCTAGATGTTTTCAATGGGGTTGATTTAAGGAAAATTTGCTGTGGTCTCTTCATTTTTTTTCAGAGCTCTATGTTCTTTAAAAGGGAGAAACTTTTTTTTGTTCCAGTCACTTGAAGATTAAATGTTTAAGTAACAAATGTGATCATGAACTTCATCAACACCCTGGGTGCAAATAGTTTCTGCCTTATTATGATCTGCACAGCTCAATTGCAGTGAAGTCTTTCAAGGGTAGGTGTGAGGAAGTGTTTTTTTTCTAGGTTGCGATTTGGACATACTGGGCTAAGATCTACTCTCTATTTAATGGCAAAGTGCATGTCTGATAAATGTGAGGTTTGCAATGTTCCATATCTATGGTAGGACCAACCACCATGCCAGCATGGATGTATTTGACGTGGGCTAGACGTCTTCTCAACGTCGTGTGCCTGCAGGGTTAAGAGAATTGGATGGCGCATTCGGCGCGAAGCCCCGTTCATTCCATTGAAAGTTGCTCAAAAGCGCATGAAGCAAACATGGAGCTCCAAAATACCCGGATGAGACCCAACGGGCATGCGCACTACCAACAGTGTGTTTGTGTTGTCGTAGCAACCGGTAGCAATGGCCCATTGGACGTGCGCACTAGCAACAGTTTGTGTTGCAACACTGTGCGTTCATCATGCCTAGTTTAGTACTCTGTATTCCAATAGTATCTGTCTGCAGCCTGCAAGACTTCAAGTTACGCCCCTTCAAGTTATCCCTACTTCCAAAATTACCGCGAGAACAGTAAATAGCGTAGACATAACACATGTTATTACACATGGAGTTAACAGCAAGGTTTCTGAGTGGTTGAGATTAGGGTAAGGGTTTGAGTAAGGCTTAGATCGAATTAACAGCAAGCTTTATGAGTGGTTAAGGTCAGGGTAAGGTTTGGGTAAGGCTTAGATTGAGTTAACAGCAAGGTCTCAAAGCAAGTAGCGCCAATGTATTGGTGATAATTTATTGCTACAAACCATATTACAATGTATTGTTTCTTCAATTTGGACAACTTCAAGTTACGCCCCCCTTCAATTTACGCCTCTCTCTTGCAGTCCGCAGACAGACCCGTCTCCTGGATTTGGCTACTAGCTAGTGAATGTTAAAAAATATTTAAAACCTGACGTTTTAAACAAGGACCCTTTAAGTGTTCGGGCTGGTAAGTTGATGTACCCCCCCCAAAAAAATATCCGCTGAAAAATATGTTTCTTTCACCATGAAAGTATATGGGAAAAAGTATTTTTGGGCCGCAGGGTGCAGTTCCGCCGTTGGCCGCTAAGCCCATGGTTGCTTCAATTTCCGTGTCCCCTTGCATTCAAGGCCCAGTTCTTATTAATTTACGGCAAGCTCCCGAAGTTAACAATACAGCTGCTTGTTTTTTTGTAAGTTTTCCCTCGCCCTTTTTGTTAGAAACTTCAAATTTCTTCACGTCAAAATGCATTTCTATAAATAAGCGATTGAAGTTCACAAAGTAAGTATAAAGAGTGTAAATGAAATGCACAGTGCTATGTTGCAAACCGGTACTGTACGTCCTCAGCAACCACAGCTTGCTTGCTAGATAGCTAGTAGTTCTACTGTAGCTAACGCGCTAGCTCAAGTGTCACATCGTGGACCACCAGTTTCTGTGCGACGTCACAAGATACTAATTTAAGTCCTTCATAATTAACTCGTTGACTATTGAAGGAGGTGTGGGTCTGTGCCTGTAGACCAGTGGAACAAAGCAAATACTTTTAACGGCTTGGCTGGTACGAAAAGCAAGCTAGGTACTAGCTAGCATATGTTAGTAGCTATCTTATCAGTCGTAAAATGTCATGGCTTGGATTGTCTCTTAAAATAGGTACATAGCAACATGGAATAGCAGTCATGTCACTTTATTAAGTAATGTACGTTCCAAGTGACTACAGGACTATACGTACATTACAGAAATTGTAAGGCCAGTTGTTGTTGCGGTATATAGGTGGAAAAACGAACAATCCAGGTAAGACTGTTGTGTGGTAGTATGATATCTACTGACTAGGATGTGTCCCATAACTCAACTGTTGACGTTGCACTAAGATTGGAAGATGGTTAGGTATACTAGAAAGCTACCCTGGTGCCCTATTTGTTCACATGTTAGTTGTTAAACAAAATATGTCCAGATAGATATTTGGGGCGTTTTTGGAACGCACACAAAGGAAACTCAATTATAAAAACAATAAGGCATCTCAGGGGTTTGTGAAATATTGCCAATATACCATGGCTAAGCGCTGTGTCGTGCATAAGAACAGCATTAAGCCGTGGTATATTGGCCGTTTACCACACCTCGTACTTTATTGCTTAAGTTTAATATATGTCTTGTGAACCTTGTGACCCAATTTTGATTTCCATCAGTATTTGTGAAATGCTAGCCTACCTAGCTGATCTATATATGTGACAACACATTTTAAATGTTAGCAATTTAGCAGCCACAGTTACTCATAGAAACTTACAATATCTATTAGGTTTAAGAGCCTTGCTCCAGGACAACATATTTTATATTGTTGTACTCTCTGTCTCGACTCTCAAATCCCTACGCTTATTTGCAGCCCTTGACACAGATCTGTGCTTTTGCTTATTTTGTTGGTCAGACTTCCTGCTAACTAGATGTTGACCAGTGGAGGCTGTCCACCCAGGCAAGTATGGATGAACAAACCCTGGAGGCAGCCATCTTGGCCTATAGCACCCAACTGCAGCAGGTGGAGCGTGCCCTATCAGCTGGTGTGGACCCCTCACAGCAGATGGACCTAATCACACTGAAAGATGACCTGAGTCAGCTGATAGAGCTCACAGAAGCTAGCCTAATGTCAGTCAAGAAAAGCCAGCTCTTAGCCACTTTGGAAGAGGCCAACGGACTCCAGTTGCTAGCTGCAGGCGATACAGCGACCAGCAGTTTGGATAATGAATTTGCAGCCTTCTACTCAGAAATGGGGGAGGTTTCCACAAACAGCGTGGACACTAGAGAGGTGGGGAATCAGAGGGAAGACAATGCTGCTGGGTATGATGATGGTGGTGGTGGTGGTGGTGGTGGTGGTGAGGAGGAACAAGAAGGAGAGATAGAAACATTAAGCGGTACCAGAGTGCGCGCACCCTACCGGACCTCTTGGGGAAGATTGGAGTATCACAATGCAATGATTGTGGGGACAGAGACCAGTGACGGGGAAGAGGCCCAGGTAAGGGTGCTGTACGTCCACCCCACACAGAAGTCGATGAAGCCGTGCCCATACTTCCTGGAGGACAAATGTCGTTTCGCAGATAACTGCAGGTATGTTTTGATGATCTTATCAGTCTTTTTTTGGATGGTTGAAGGAAAGCAGGACAAACATTATTATACATTTCTCAGTCAGGAGGACCCTTGCCTGACCCCTGTCCTGGTGTTGTAGGTTCTCCCATGGTGAGGTGGTGTACGTGTCAGAGCTGAGAGAGTTCCTAGAGTCAGACCATAGTAACCTTTTAGTGGGCTCTTCGTGTTTGGCCAGGCAAGATGATGGCATCTGGTATCCAGCCAAAATAACAGGTAGGTAATTGACTGTTCATCAGAATACCATTATATAAGCCAAGATGTGCTCTTAAAGAGCCTTTTGTTTTTCTTTAAGGTTTACCACTATATTGGTGTAATTCTTTCCTAGATTGAAAATTATATGAATATGAAACATATGTACATATTCTCACGATTTACACTATGAATGTTTTGAACCCACACGAAAAAAAAACATGCACATATGTGTCCTGAATATGTATATCGTACATATTCTCACAATATCGTAATACATTGCATATTATGTATTTTAACATGTATTATTATCTGTTAAGATAATGAAATACAGTGCCTTGCGAAAGTATTCGGCCCCCTTGGACTTTTTGACCTTTTGCCACATTTCAGGCTTCAAACATAAAGATATGAAACTGTTATTTTTTGTGAAGAATCAACAACAAGTGGGACACAATCATGAAGTGGAATGAAATTTATTGGATATTTAAAACTTTTTAACAAATAAAAAACAAAATATGGGCATGCAAAAAAAATAATTAAAATAAGTTAATACATTGTAGCGCCACTTTTTGCAGTGATTACAGCTGTAAGTCACTTGAGGTATGTTTCTATCAGTTTTGCACATCAAGAGACTAACATTTTTGTCCATTCCTTCTTGCAAAACAGCTCGAGCTCTGTGAGGTTGGATGGAGAGCATTTGTGAATGGCAGTTTTCAGTTCTTTCCACAGATTCTCGATTGGATTCAGGTCTGGACTTTGACTTGGCCATTCTAACATCTGGATATGTTTATTTGTGGATTTTGTAGATTTTGCTTTGTGTTTTGGATCATTGTCTTGTTGGAGGACAAATCTCCGTCCCAGTCTCATGTCTTTTGCAGACTCCAACAGGTTCTTCCAGAATGGTCCTGTATTTGGCTCCATCCATCTTCCCATCAATTTTAGCAATCTTCCCTGTCTCTGCTGAAGAGAAGCAGGCCCAAACCATGATGCTGCCACCACCATGTTTGACAGTGGGGATAGTGTTTTCAGGGTGAAAGTTCGATTTTGGTTTCATCTGACCAGAGCACCTTCTTCCACATGTTTGTTGTGTCTCCCAGGTGGCTTGTGGCAAACTTTAAACAACACTTTTTATGGATATAATTCAGAAATGGCTTTCTTCTTGCCACTCTTCCACAAAGGCCAGATTTGTGCAGTATACGACTGATTGTTGTCCAATGGACAGACTCGCCCACCTCAGCTGTAGATCTCTGCAGTTCATCCAGAGTGATCATGGACTTCTTGGCTGCATCTCTGATCAGTCTTCTCCTTGTATGAGCTGAAAGTTTAGAGGGACGGCCGGGTCTTGGTAGATTTGCAGTGGTCTGATACTCCTTCCATTTCAATATTATTGCTTGCACTGTGCTACTTGGGATGTTTAAAGCTTGGGAAATCTTTCTGTGTCCAAATCCGGCTTTAAACTTCTCCACAACAGTATCTCGGACCTGCCTGTTGTGTTCCTTGTTCTTCATGATGCTCTCTGTGCTTTCAACGGACCTCTGAGACTATCACAGAGCAGGTGCATTTATACGGAGACTTGATTACACACAGGTGGATTCTATTTATCATCATTAGTCATTTAGGTCAAAACTGGATCATTCAGAGATCCTCACTGAACTTCTGAAGAGTGTTTGCTGCACTGAAAGTAAAGGGGCTGAATAATTTTGCACGCCCAATTTTTCAGTTTATTTGTTAAAAAAGTTTGAAATATCCAATAAATTTCGTTCCACTTCATGATTGTGTCCCACTTGTTGTTGCTTCTTCACAAAAAAATTGTTTTATAACTTTGTTTGAATCCTGAAATGTGGCAAAAGTTTGAAATGTTCAAGGGGGCGGATACTTTCGCAAGGCACTGTATATGAATATGCAGTATTTTAAGCAGTTCTCATTAACACATCATGGAATAAACCTTCAAGACATTATTTTCATGAGAATCTCCTTTTTATTGTGAGTTTTTGGCAATGGAACAAACCAAAAATAACCAGAAGTTCAGCCCATATTGCATTACATTAACTACTGTGAAAAATACAATTATTATCTTCTACAAATGAGTCAAAGTCTCTAAATTGTACAATATATATTAGCATAATTGTAATAAAATGGATTGTAAGCAAAGAAACAACTGGGTATGGTCAGTCATCTTCATTTAAAATGACCTTTTTTCACAGTGTCATACTACTGCTGTTCTGTCACATTCTACTGGAATGTTTGCTAAATACACAAAGGTTCTGACTTTAGTCATTTCCAAGCAGCATATAGCACCTTTTTCAGTTTCAGTGTAATACTCCCCATTGTACTCCCAAATTTACATTTCAAAAGAGATCTATTATGAAAACAACATGAATGCTATTCCTCTGCAAAAGTACTTGAAAGAAACGACTAGATAATAGAATAAACACATGACAAGAAACAATAAAAATGCAGATGTATATGTTTAATGCATTTTACCACCTATGTTTTTGTCACATGTCAGTATATTTACATATGTTTTAATATGTCTAAAATATATTTGAAAACGCCCAAAATCGAATGTGTAAATATATGGCCATATAATACATATATTTGTATATGTTTAAAAATAACATGGGTACGTATAAAAAAATGTTTTCGCAATATATGTCCATATATAATACTTCCGTTTGGGAAACAATACAAATTTAGAAGTTAAGAAAGTAAAGTAAAACAAAAAGTAATGTTTCGAGTAAAAAAGTTGGGTTAGTTTTAATGAAATATGGGCTGGTTTTGAGCAGTGATTGGGTCAGAATATTTAGTTTTACCTGAAAACCATGAACTGCAGCCAACTTAAATTATTTTTCCAAAAACAGATGCAAGTTGGTAATAATTTGCTCTCCATGTGAGGCTGAAAAATAAAACCAACAACTAGCCCTGAATTACTGGGACCAAACTTGCAGTTAGTTGAAAAAACTACAATTTGTGTTTTA
Organism: Umbra pygmaea; assembly: GCA_016801145.1. Taxonomy (NCBI): domain Eukaryota; kingdom Metazoa; phylum Chordata; class Actinopteri; order Esociformes; family Umbridae; genus Umbra; species Umbra pygmaea. The sequence continues at coordinate 32,199 of JACXGM010003022.1, read as the reverse complement.
TGACTAGAATACGAACTAGTGTTACTTTTTGCATCCTCTTTCTTTCTTTGAGCGAATGCAAATAATTATTTACTGTCTTTGTCTATATGCTCAACTTCTCAACAATCTCTGTTGAAATGCTTTGTTCCTGATGCCGTTACAAAGCTTTTGCGCAAACAATAATCCAGTGTAATGCCAATTTTTTAAAACTGTGCTGCATACTGTGTAACTATCTCCTAATTACTAATTAGTAGTTAAGACGATACCTTTCAGCCATGAGCAATGGCTGTGGTTCCCTTCAGATTGTAATTTGTCTCTTCAAAAGTTTTCTCCATCTCTGGCTCATACACTAAACTAATGTTTCCTCTTGTGTCACCTGGAGCGAGCTATCAACATCTCATTGCTAGCCCAACAATCAGTCGCTAGCAATTCACTTTTTTGTGTGTTAATGGAAGTCTTGTTTTGACCTTAAGAGTTGAGTAGCAGTAAATTGGAGAAACACACAGAAGTTATAAAAAGTGTAAAATATATGAGTATATAGAAATGACCGGGTCCTGACCTCCATGCACATATGGAAGTTTTAAGTGTCACTAGCTGTGGGAATGTTTTCTAGTATACAAAGTCAACACGTTAAACTGATGGCTTGGTATCGAATCACTGTGTTCAACTAACCATCATGTGTCTGCAGACATTGACAGTAATTTCTACACGGTGAAGTTCGATTCTGCACTGCTGAAGAATGCTGTGGTTGAGGCCGACGGGGTCATGCCACCGCTTAGAGAAGACGACTTGCCCTCCTCATCAGGCTCGGAGGACGATGACAATGGAGAGGATGAGATGGTGTTTGCCAAAGGTACCTCTTCTTTACCTATGTGTTGACCAGCTTTATGTTGCAAACTTCTGTTACGCAGCCAGACACTTTTGTTGGAGACTACAAATCTAGCATTTTGTGGATTGCTTTTGGGCCTGAGCTTATAATAGGGCTCAAGCTCTGTAGTAAATATGTTTTTCCTTATTCTATAACTGAAGAGTTTACCAAGTGAAATGACTGTATGATTCTTCATACAGATACCCTGTCTGTAGATAAATCAGTTGTCTTCTTGACCTGTCAGTTTTGACCGCAGAAGAGGATTGGGGAACGTCGAGTCATTCCTCTTCCTTTGGTGGCTGGGAGGCCCACACACGAGGCATAGGCTCCAAACTCATGCTTAAAATGGGATATGAATATGGCAAAGGTAAGCACAATTCATTGTTATTCAACAGAGGCAATGTAGATATGATGTATGCTCATCAGCCACTTCATTAGGTACACCTGTTCAACTGCTTGTTAATGCAAATATCTTATCAGCCAATCATGTGACAGCAAGTCAACGCATTTATGCATGTAGATATGGTCAAGATGATCTGCTCACACCAAGTATCAGGATTGGAAAGAAATGTGATTTAAGGGACTTTGAATGTGGCAATTTGAGTATTTCAGAATGTGCTGATCTACTGGCATTTACCTGGACAACCATCTCTAGGATTTACAGTGAATGGTCAGAAAAATAGGAAATATCTGTGAGCGGCAGTTGTCTGGGTGAAAATGCCTTTTTGATGTCAGAGGTCAGAGGAGAATGACCAGATTAATTCGAGCTGTTAGAAAGGCAACAGTAACTCAAATAACTACTCGTTACAACCAAGGTATGCAGCAAAGCATCTCTAAAAACACAACATGAAGAACCTTGAAGCAGATGGGCTACAGCAGCAGAAGACTACACCAGGTGCCACTCCTATCAGCTAAAAACAGGGAACTGAGGCTACAATTTGCAAGGGCCCACCACAATTGGACAATAGAAGATTGTAAAAACATTGCCAGGTCTGATGAGTCTTGATTTCTGCTGTGACATTCGGATGGTAGGGTCAGAATTCGGCCTAAACAACATGAAAGCAAGGATCCATCCTGCCTCCTATCAACGGTTTAGGCTAGTGGTGGTGTTTGGTGTAATGGTGTGGGATATGTTCTTAGCACACTATGGGCCCCTTACTACCAATTGAGCATTGTTTTAATGCCACAGCCTACCTGAGTATTGTTGCTGTCAATGTCCATCCCTTTATAACCACAGTGTACCCATCTTCTAATGGCTACTTCCAGCAGGATAACGCGCCATGCAACGAAGCTCAAAGCATCTCAAATCACAATCACAAATATCTCAGTCCAATTAAGCATGTTTGGGATCTGGTGGAATGGGAGATTTGCATCATGGATGTGCAGCTGTCAAATCTGCAGCAACTGCGTGATGCAGGAATGTCAATATGGACCAAAATCTCAGAGGAATATTTTTAGCACCTTGTTGAATCTATGCCACGAAGAATCAAGGCAGTTCTAAAATAAAAAGGGGGTCCAATCTAGTACTAGGAAGGTGTACCTAATGAAGTGGCCGGTGAATGTACTGTATAACATGCACTGCAATGAGAATGTAAGTTAGGCATCTAAAATGTATTTTCATATCTTGATACACACAGTTGCTGTGGATCCCCAATGTGTCTGTATAACATTTGGGAAATTATAGCTTGGTAAAGTCATATAGTAAGCTACAATATAATGTTCTCAGCATTCTCATAGATGTCTCTGTGGCTTATAGGTCTAGGGAAGACTTCAGATGGTCGAGTGGAGCCAGTTTTGGCGGTTGTCCTGCCTAAAGGTCAGTCCCTGGACCAGTGTGCCGAGCTTACCGGGAGGAAGGCCAAGAGCAAATTGACCAAGGACGGGCAGCAGGTCATCTGCAAGAAGAGAACAAGAAAGCCCAGAAGCTGCAACCCTGGTGGACGGCGCAATGTCTTTGATTTCCTGAACCGTAAGCTGGGGGATGGAGATGCCAAAACAGAGGCAGGGGGGAGGCCCCCTCCCCCACATCTTCCATTGTCTCAAGGGGCAGGAGCAGAAGCTTACAAAGGGGGGAGGGACATCAAGAGGAGCCTGAACGTGAAGCAGTTCCAGGCATCAGAGAGGGTGGCCCAGACGGAGAGGGAGATTCAGAGGCTCACCGAGTCTTTGAGACGACAGACTGGGAGGTGAGGAAGGGTATCCATGGAGTCATGTCTATTGTTTCCATTATTGTGCCTGTAAGCGCACGAGCAGTGCAAACTCCACAATGTAGTACTTAATCTTAATTTAGAAATATAATGTTTTGGCGGATGTTTATGCTAGATGGTAATACATCCAAGTTGTCATGGGTGTCTAAGTGCTGGGGGACATGAGTTTGAATCCAGCTCTCTAATGCAACTTTTCCATTAAAGCGCACTGTACGTTTCTACGCCAATACGGGCTGGAATACGCAATACTAACCAATTAGAGCATTTCAAGCATTTGTGAATGACAGCGGGAAAGAGGGAGAATTCACGCTACAGTACAACACGTATAGAGAGGGGAAAACAACTATAACAATTTACAATTTAGTAAATATGTTTTTCCTTATTCTATAACTGAAGAGTTTACCAAGTGAAATGACTGTATGATTCTTCATACAGATACCCTGTCTGTAGATAAATCAGTTGTCTTCTTGACCTGTCAGTTTTGACCGCAGAAGAGGATTGGGGAACGTCGAGTCATTCCTCTTCCTTTGGTGGAAAAAGTACTACATTGAATTTCTCAGATCGTAGACCCACCCACCGGTCTGAGTACTAGGTATTTTACTCCTCTGATAAGGAGCAGTACAGTACGCTCTCCAGCGGGCCGGGTATAGATGGAAACATGATCCATACAGCCATATGGTACGGTACAGCCCTTAATGGAGAAAGGCCTTAATTAGCACAGAGGTTGTTAAGAACTCTAGCGACACCTTGTGTTGTTTTAGCATCTGTGTGCATAATAAAGGTAGTAAGTCAGGGGCCAATTTCACAAATATAGACTGTTTATGCAGCTTAGCTATGACTTCATAGACATCTAAATCAGACTGTTGCACAAAGCTCTTAAGACCTGACTATTTTAAGTAGGCCTACGCTGCAATTAATTCTAGGTAAAATAAAACACTTTTCAAAATGGCGGGTCAAGTAAATGCTTCCAACTTTTCAGTGCAGTTTACCCTTGGGGAAAATGTGTGATTTTTGGAGGAGTACAATAGTTATGAGGACATTTTACTTGAAAAATTCAGACACAACCGAAATTGTAGTGTGTATATATTAGGGATGCTCATATTGACCGTTTAACCGTTAACCGAAAATAAAACGTTTGACCGATTAATACTATCAGTTAAACGGTTAAGAAGTATTTATTTTTTACGTATATATAGCCTATATTAGTTAAATCACGTGGCGCGTTGACACGCGCAACCAGAGCCTGGCGCTTCGTTTTGAAAGGTGGGGAGATATAGGTAAT